>JAPYZA010000240.1:0-33249 GCA_030522685.1 Eupelmus azureus
AAATAATGATTATTTATTATAATGAATAAATGACTAATTTAATTACTTTATACAAATTATTATGCTTTTTGGTTGCTTTCCCAATCAAGCCATCCTCCAGTATAATTATATGAACTGAAAAGAAAAATTATATTAGAAACGCTGATAAAAAAAATGTTCTATAATATTTGAATGGTACAAATCTAATACTTTTTATATCCCAACTTTTGTATGTCTGATTGGACTACTGCACTCCTGCGACCGGACCTACAGCTTAAAATAATTTTTGTATTTTCAGATGGCTTTTTCCGATTGAATTTCTTTTCAAAATCTTGATTTGAAAGATTTGTTAACACATTTGCAACTTCTCCCACTGCAATTAAAAGTAGAATTTATAAAGCTATAAACTTTTATTTATACTTGAAAATGTTTTTATTTTTTTATGTAAAAATGCTACATACTTGGAATGTGAATACTACCAGGCAACTTTCCTGTTTCTTGAATTTCAGAATCTTCTCTTACATCGATAATTAGAACACTCTCATCATTCTGTGCTTTTACAATATCCTCATAATTTAAATTAAGCTCTCTGTCACCTTCTCCACTCATTGCTTTGGATAAAATATTTGTCTTGTTTGTAACAGAAAGACAACGAGCGCTTTTACCTTCAATTAAAATAAAATATAACTATTTTATGTAATAAAGAAGCTTATCAATTAAAAAATATTACTCACAAATTAAAAGTAAAATAAACAGCTTTTTAAATGTAGCTACCATAATTCGACACCTACCTATTGAGGTTATGGGTCCCACCTGCTGCTTGTAATTAATTTTTAAAACGCAGTAAAAACACTTAGTACTCAAGGCATGAGTTGGCAATTTTAGAAATTGCCGTACCTTAGGAGGAAAAGTAGAAACCAATCTGGGAATTATTGAACTCTTTACAAACATTGTGTCTTGAGAAATTCCAAGCACTTGAAAAACAACTATTTATCAGCAGACAGTAAAACAGACAAGTTATTTCGCGCCGGCCGCGATTTCATACTGCGAATTATTTGCTAAGTATTGGCTACTACGAAAATGTAAAAACATCTTTTAAGAGCTCACATATGCATTTGCATTAATGCAATTTTTTATTATAAATAATTTCATTTATTTTTATATGCTAAAACACGTTTATAAATCACAATTTTCGATCGATTTAATAAGCGATTTATTCAAGTAGCTCAAGAAATGATTAGGTATACGTTATCTCTGTAGGACTCATTGTTTTGTATACGATCCATTTACAATCTAATTACAGCATGAAAAAACGGAAAGTGTTATAAGTAACAGACTAATGAGTTACAAAATACTTTAATTTATCTTTGGCATACCTGTGATCCATGTATTAATAATTATGTACTCTTACATAATTTTAACGATAAGGTGTATTTTCTAATTTTATAAAACATTTCTTAAGAATAAATTATTTGATAAAACAATGATAAACAATAAAAATAATTGCATGTATAAAATGATCTAATCAAATTAATCCGTATCATCGCGTAATGTCATCAATTATCAATGCGTGCACTCACCAATCTCGGTGTTTTATAGCCTATCAAATCTTCGAGATATCTGAAAAATGTACGAATTTATGTTTTCGACATGAGTAATTTTTCTCAAAAAGTTGTTAGAAATACTTATATATTAATATAGAAGTAAAACTTACATAACCAACCTTCAGGACTGTTAGCTCCATTGTACTCGCACGTCGCACGAATCATTTTTTTTCTTTGTTGACATCAATGTCTTAGTAAAAATAAGCATAATTATCATCATATTATTCATGATGAGCTCGCAACAATAAGTATACAAAACACGAAATAACATAACTTGGAATAATCTTATCAGCATTTTGACAAAAAATGAAATTGTTTATAAAAGAGCAACAACAGAACGAAACTTACGAAAACAAATGACGCGCAGAAATCAGCCATGTGCACGACCCGCGAATCGCGATGTGCAATTCTGTTTTCAGCAGTTAATCAGTTCGAATTTACATTCATTTTTAAAGATTTTCGAAATAAATTAATTTTTAATACTTATTTATATAATGTATATTTTTATTTATGATAGTCTTTCATGATGGTTACTTCGTAATCGACAGCATAAAAATCCATTTTTAAAAAGTACTCATCGGGAATATTTGCATAGAGCATTTCTCAAATACCATCACTATTGTGCAAAAGAATAAATAAGACTAAATATTTATTTAAGAAATAACCTATATTAAAAAGAACAAAGACAGTCGTTTTGAAAGCCAACATCTAACAAAAAACAGGTGGCAGATTTTTTTTTATTCAAATTTATTCTACAAATCAGTTACCAGAATCATTATTTATGAGGAGTTTAAACTTTCCGTAGAACATTTTTTCCTCTTCAGTAAACACAAGACCAAAATCACGATTATCGGAGAGTTTTCCAAAATACCTCCAAGTATAGCTATCAATGTGTACTCTCGAGTGGCAGTCGCTTCTAGTGCATTTAATCTCTGTCGTGATGCACTTCTATACTTTACCTTACCCCTCTGGAGCGCGTCATTATCGTCATCAGCCAGCCGGAAAAGATACACGATGGGGGGGAAAGACACTCCGAAGAAGCTCACATAACATTCATTGTTAATGCATTATATATACAAGCAAAACAGAAACAAGTGCGTATAACGCATAAATTAAAACAATTATTTTTTTTTCGTTTTTGTTATTGATGACCTTTTTTTCCTCATTCTTCGGATTCTTTTATATAGTTTTCTCTCTAGCTTGCTATTGTATTTATGAATTTGCGTAGTTTTACGCACATGTACGTCAATCTCGTACCTATAATTCTTATAATTATACATTTTGCCTCTCCTTTCTCGAAATCTTCCACTTCTTCTATCGTAGTCATTTTCTCTATTTCATATTTTGTATGACTCTCTCTTTCCGTTTTATACGGATCTTACGGATACATTTTTCTCCATCTCCCTCTTCCTCCCCGACTCGAAAACATATATCACGTATACATACCTATGTACGTGCAGATGGTGTAGACACTAGACATATGCCTCTGATCCCTCCCTCTTTATATCTCTCTCTCTCTCTTTTCCCTCACTTAAGCTGTTTCTCCACCGAATCCCCAATTTACCTTTAACTTTTCACCGAGAAACATCCCGCAATAGCCGCGCTGAAAAACAAAAAAATTCCATACTTCCGCAGAATCCATAAAACCCCACCTCCACCCACCCGAATAGCTCCACCCTTCCAAAATCATCGATCTCACCCCCGCAACTCGCCAAAATCCAAAAAAAACAAAGTCGCGAAAACTCGCTCCTCCCAACTAGCCGCGCGGCATTACATTCGCGTGCGACATTTCCCTTGCCGCCGCGGCGCCATCACGGCCGCGCTCTCTCTCTCTCGGACTTGCTTAGCACATGGCACATCTGTCTCTCGCCTCGTCGCTGCGCCGCCGCTCGGCGCGCCACCTGGCGAGGAATGCGCCAAGCAGGCCGGATTTTTATTTCTCGCGGCTGGCCCCGTGCGTGTGTTACATGTATATACGCGCGAGCGCGAGAGTATAGCGCGCGAGCGCGCCGAGTTCGGGAACCGTGTCGTCTGTGGGGCACAGTTTCGCGTGTGTGTGGCGCGTGTGTGCGCCGTGTGTGCGTGACAAAAACGCGAGGAGAGAAAAAACGAGCACGACGACGACGACGACGTCGAGACGAGAGAACGAGCCGCGGAAAAAGGCCGAGAGAGAAGTCTGTCTCTCCCCCCCCCGCCGCCCCCTCCCGGAAAAATCGCGCGCATCGAGGGGACAGAGGCCCGCACAGCAGTGCTCCTGCCCTACGTCGCGCTCGGATATCGCGTGAGTAGCAATTATATAGATGTGTATGCATATATATACACGTAAGTGGTGTGCAGCCTGCTGCAGAGAGAAGATTGAGTGTGCTGTGTGTGGGTGTGTGTACTGAAAAATTCGGAAAGAGGCCGTTATCGTGCTGGATGTGCCCGTGGAATTTCCGTGGCTAGACAGTCCCGAGAAAGCTGAGAATGTGGGAAGGAACGAGTATATACGTGCGTGAGTATGTGTATATATGCGCGAGCGCGCGAGAGAGCCAGAGAGTATAGCGAGAGCGAGGCCTCTGTCTGTCTGGCTGCTGGACTGGCCAACTTTTGTTTATTTATATAAAGAATCTTGCGCGCGCGCGCGCTCACCTCGCTCAAGCTCTCTACAGTATATAATATTCCTGCCTATCTTACTATCCACCATCTCGATGAGCCTTATCGTATAAAAAAAAAACAGCCCGATAAACTTTCGCTTTTCTGCACAATAGCGACTCCCTATATGCGTATATGCACGCTCTGGCAGATCTCTTTTTTCTCTCCTTTCCAAGAGCTGGGCAAAAGAGAGCCGCGGCAAAAAGACAGCTTGCGCGCTCGCGGAGCCCCCTTTACATGTATACGCTAAATCCTCTATATACCGTCCGCTTCTGCGACGTTCCACACGCACGCACACACACGCGCATCTACCCACATATATATACAATCCGGAATCGCTCTCGTAACGTCTTCCGCGAAGCCCCCATTTAAAAGGCCCAGCCAGCAGCCGAATTCGCCAATGTATATACCTCTCTCTCTCTTAGCCCTGCGCGCTTAACGAAATACTCGCGAGTTTCGCAAGCATCAGCGCGCTCTCGGCTCTCTCGAGAGCCAGAGTGAGAGAGAGAGAGAGGGCCGATATCTTCCGATTATCAACATTCCAGAGTGTTGACACTGACTCCGATTGTTGCAGCCGCTGGCGCGCGCGCGCGTGCCTCTATTCCCCTACCTCCACGGCCAGCTGCTCGCTGCGCGTTCCCTTCTCTCTCCCGCTCCCAAAGAGCAGCTGCGACGACAAAGAGATATACCCGCGGAGCAATCTGTTTTTTTTCTCTCTCTTCTTTTCTTCATTCGGCGCTCGCGCGTCCGTCTGTCTGTGCGTGTCTGCGTATATGCGGCCGTACGGTGTTTTCGGGAGTGTGTCTGTGTGCGCGCGCGCGCGCGAGAGGCTGCGTCGGTGTGTGAGCTGGCGGCTGATTAATACGGGAGAGGTGTCTCGGAATTCGGGAAATTCGGTGCCGAGTCCGGTGAAAGTGAGAGGATGCGGGCTTCTGTGCCCTTTTTCGTCGAGCTAAGCGAGATATCCGCGCCGATGCTCACGGACATCTCACGGGAAATTATTGCCGAGCAGAGAGCCTGATTAGAGAGCAGAGGAGAGTTGGAATTCTGGATTCGAGCTAGCTTGCTCGCTGAGAGTTGTTGAATGACATCATCGGGTTGTAAAATTTGTTACAGTGAGTACACACGTGTGTTAGCGTATTTGCAAAGAGGATTTTGATTGAGAATGTGATACGCTGGGATCAGTGAGAGCGTAGGATGTTTTGGAGTTTCAAAAAAATTTATTGATGTGGGTTTGGTGAAAGTGCCCTTGAGAGTGTGGCTCGTACGGCAAAAGAAGTCATTTCTAATTTTTTTTTCACTGGAACTCGTAAATGTGTAAAAGTTTGATATTTGCTCAGATATCAAAGACAAATACGCTGACTAAGCTGTATCAGAATTTACTGAATATTAAGAAATACACTTGAAAGAATTCTAGATATGTATTAGTAACTTTTTTCTTACTAAGAATGTATGTACAGCTGATTAAAATATTTGCTGATGATGGCTTTTTAATGTGAACTTAAAATCAATGACTTAAACATTCAAACGTTTACACTATAAAGTCTACTATATATACTATCTAGAAAGATTATTAGAATTCAAAGTAATCTATTTGTTTATTCTTAGAGTTGTTGATGTTTCTTTATTATTTTTTCTAAATTTATTCATAGTAAAAATATTTATACATTTCTTAATTAACAAATAATAAATTAAAGTATCTTGCTTTTATTATTAGAATTAAAAAAAACATAAGCGACTCTTGTTTTGGAATGTGTAAGGCAACTACGGTAGGTTAAATCAGAAATTAAGATAGTGTTTGTTTATCTTTAAAAAAAATTTGTTCCCAATGTGTGCATATAATAGAGATCAAGTGATGTAATCATAAGTTTAAATAAGGAATCTAAAAACAATGACCTGAACAATTCGATGCTAAGATTTTATCAATGTTATCCATACAAAGATATGAATTTTTCACATGCCAATCATATCAGTTTTATAACGACTAATATGTTCCTTATTGTAGCAATTATTTCTGTTTCTTGCAGATTCGAGAAATAAAATATAAATGAACGCATAACGCCATGAGTTCTCTTCAGCAAACTGGTCGGTTTCTACCCTTTGCAAATAGCAATATACAAAGAAAGCAACTATCGAATCAAGGTACATTTATTTAATCCATACTGTAAGTTGTCATCGATAATTTATTTTTCTCATTTTTAATAAATCTAAGATGTAACGCTACCTGTTACATAAATTATTGTAATCAATTATTTTGTTTGCATTTATTATTCTAATGATCCATTTGTTAAATGTAGATATCTATTATTAAACAATTAGATTAAGTTGTAACAGTTGAATGCTGATATTGTTGTGTGATGTTTTTTTTTATTCCTTTTTTTTTGTTCTGATCTTATTAAAAATTAAATAAATAAAATTTAATACACAAATTTAAAAAAAAAATAACATAAAACAATAATTTTGTGCATATGTTAGGGGGATTACCACAGAGTTTAAGTGGTAGTGACACAGATGTTTCCACATCGAACGAAAATTTAAGCAACGAAGAACGATATGTTATAAGGCATACAGCCCGACAAGAACCTCAAGGTCAAGAAAATCAGCAACATAGTCCTTCGAGGTCATCCAGTCACAAAGAAAATATACCAAACATTCAGGTACTAAAAATGAAAAATTTTTTACTAGTTTTCTTTCTATTTTTATTCTTAAAAAATCATTAGATTTATTAATTAAATGACTAAATTTTTCAGGGAAATCTCTTGAACAGAAACAGCCTCAAAGAAAGCTTAAATGGTTCAAACAGGAATAGTTTGAAAGAGAGTTTAAATGGTTCAAATCGAAACAGTTTAAAAGATAGTATCAATGGCTCAAATAGAAACAGTTTAAAAGATAATCTCAGCAATCGTACTAGTGTTGGATCTAATAGGAGTAGTCTTGATGTATCTACCAGTTCATATAACACACTCATCATCCACAATGCTAATGAAGAAAATTCGTGGACACCATCATCAAGGTATAAAATAATAAATACCAAATGCGCGTTAAAAACGATTTTTTATTCTTTTTATTGTTACTTTATTAATACTGCTTGCAGATTATCGGGAGTAGTAAGAGAGCACGGTGACATGGGTTATCTTTACTGTGAAGGTGGCGGCAAAGGCCACTCAAACAGTCCAACGATTCAGTCTCTGTCAAACCTACCTCATGATGAGCATATATACGAGAATACCGGCAGTGGTGGCTGTCAAGAGATCACTGACATACCAGATGATTATCTTAGTCAATCGCAGGTATGGGAAAATATTCAATTTGTTCAATATAACTATAATAAATAATCAAATAATAATCTAGATGTATATAATTATTTATTTGTTCCTTATAGGTCTTAAAACACCTTGCAAAAGAAGTTAAAGTGCCTTCCTACAGTAAGCTTACAGGTAATGATGGTAGTTTAGACATGAGAATGCGCGAAGGTGAGAGGGGAAAAAGCGAATTTGAAGACAGACCTCCACCTAGTTATACAACTACTTTATTGCCTATGAAAAGCAAACACAGACTACTAGGTCCTACGGAAAAGTTGACTTTATCTAGATCCCAACCTGATTTATCCCGACTCAGTAAAACTGATATAGATAACTATGATCCACGAACAACATCACCACGGTAATAAAATGTTTTATAATTTTCAAATTGATATATGTGTTATCAACTATATTATAATAAGAAATCACAAAATAAACCGAAATGATTGAATTTTTATAGGCCTCAAACAAAGGGCAGAGAGGAGTTTGAAACGGCGACTGGAGAAAACTGGCCCACCTCAGAAATGGTGCAGATCCTAATTCAAGAAAACAGTGCCTTGAAACTCGAGCTGGAGCGTTGCTATAAAAAAGTAGCAAAATCACAGCAGCTTGAGCAAGAAATTACAAAAGTTCATCGGGCTCATGAAGAGCTAGTAGCATCATGCGAACGAAGAGAGAAACTAGAGCGTGCAGCGCGCCTCAGGTTGCAGAGCGACTGCAGACGACTGACGGAACTAAATCGTGCTCTTAGGGACCAGATAGATCTTCTCTCCTCACGAACTGAAAGTCCACTCACTGTAGAATCCATGAGAAAAGAACTCACGCAGAAGGAGCTTTTCATCGGACAACTTATCACTCAGAGTAATTATCGTTTGTTTTAATATGCAAAGATTTGCAATATGAGACATCACTCCTGACATTTATTAAAAATTTTCCCTCTGTAGTAGTTTATTAATTTATTATTTTTATTTTTTATTTATTTATTGAAATCAGAAAAATTAATGTGCCTTTTGCTTTATTTTTGGCAAATAATAAAAATTTTAATTACTAATTATTTTATTAGTTAGAAGGTAAAAAGTAATATTTTGAAATAAAAATTTTTGTATTAAAATAATATTTTTATGGTTTATAGAATTGATGTTTAAGTTTAATCATGATAAATGTACTATTCTAGCTAAGGAATTAGCGGCAGCTAAAGAGCGACAGGAAATTGAATTAGCTGCACAGCGGGCGACTTTGCAGGAGCAACGTACGCATATCGATATTTTAGATACTGCACTCACCAATGCTCAAAGCAATGTAGTTCGTTTGGAAGAAGAGGTAGTCTTAATTTATCTTTTTAATTAATCTTTTTTACATTTTTAGTTATTACAAAACGATTTGTTTCAATCAGGTATTGTAAATCTTATAAAAACAAAATTTACTAATTTTTAGTGCCGAAAAAAGCAAGTATACGTAGAACGAGTAGGTCAACTACAGCGCGCCTTGTCTTCCCTACAGGCGTCTAGTGATAGACGCGAGGAGACGGAGCGTCAGCTTCGAGGCCAGCTTGAGCGCGAGTTGAGAGAAGGTGGCGGCAACGATACCAGCGCAAACGGTGAAACTATTACTGATTTAAAACGCAAATTGCGCGAACGTGATGAAAAAATTATGTCGCTCGAAGGCGATGTAGCCAAATGGGAGCAGCGCTACCTCGAAGAAAGCGCCCTGCGTCAGGCCGCTATTGACGCTGCTAGTCTTCCAAAGTAAGCTTTGCGTTATATTTTCATATATATTTCATATATATATTTTCACGTAGAATATTTAGTCTTTCGTTTAAAAATTCAATTTTAACATTAAATGTTTTATTTTAAAGGGATGCTAAAATTGCTGCTCTTGAGAAAACGAGTCAAGATGCAGAAAAATTAATCGCTGAAGCTCGTTCAGAGAAAATGCGACACATGGACGAGGTTCATGCCGCACAAAAGAAATTAGCAGATCTTGAATCGCGGTAAAATATAAATAATATTACTAATGCTAGAATTCAACAATATAATTTTTACCTTTTTACTTACTCTTTATATTATTTTTTCATAGAATGAAAGATTTAGAATCAAAATTGGCTGAAAGAGATGCCATGATCAGAGTACTGCAGAAGCACACCTACGATAAAGACAGCAGTAGCAGCAGCGGTGTTGGCAGCTATCCGGCGGCTCACTCTTCACATTCCAGTACATCGGCAGATCATCATACAGCACTCACCAGTACACCAGAACTTGGTTAGTAAATTTAGTTTTACATTTTTGATTTTTTTTTAACTATAAAGCTTGCTTAATAAACCTTATTCTACTAATATAAAAAATTTTTTAATATTTTTATTCAAATTAAACAGAAATGTATTAAAAAGCTCTGTGAACATTTCTCAACTATATGTTAAGCCACCATATAAATAAAGAAGTTATGTATTTAATGAATTAGATTTCTAGCCAAAACTAATTTTATTGCATTAACGCACATTTTTCAGTGAGTAGTGTCTTGGGTGGTGGAAGCGGCTATGGCAGTACGGCGTCTTACGGTGTCACGGACAGTTATAAATACAGGAAGCAAGGAAGTTTTGAGCAAACCAATAAGAGTTTAGACGACCAGCTCAAAGAACTCGACTCACAGTTACTAAGCAAGGTAGGGAAAATTTCTAGTGCGTAGCATTTATTGTTTCATCGCGTAAAACTGTAAATCATTCAATCACTGTTCATCTACGTGTACCTTCACTTATCATTACTATTTCTGATTTATAAGCCACATAATTTTTGTGTTCAAACGTAAAGATCCATTTTTATCGTACTTTAATTCAATAAATTTTAAGAATGCCTTCTTTAAATATCAGAATATTCAATAAAATATTGTGGCTTGAGTCGAGTTCATCAAAGGTAGATTTATTAAATTATAAAAGAAAAATCGAATATTCGTGTCCCATAAGAATTATAGCTGCAGCAGATCACTAAACTATTACAGGTCATGCAGTAAAAGGTATCACTGCGTTTGTGTTGTGTGCATAGAAGAAGAAAAACATAAACAAGAGCAGTAAACGCAATAATTTTGACCACATATATGTAAATAGTAATCAAATTTCACATAAGCATTTTAATACATACGTTAACTGCTCTTGATTTAATTTTGTTGATTTTATTTTTTGAACAATATTTAGTTTGTGCGTTTTTATTTGATTTGATCATTCATCCACTGAGAGAATTTTCAAAATTATTATTGTTACAATAACTGAAACAAGTCAAACTTGTTCTGCGATTACGAAAACTTTTACAAATTTTTTAGTTACATTAATTGGAAATGTAATATCAATTGTGTATTTGTATTTATTATTGTATCTTTAATTTATAGTTAGATCAAATTATATTAGGATTTTTGTGTTTTATTAGGAATTATTTAAATTAGAAAAGCTTATTTATCGAAGTTCTATTTATACATTAGCAATGACAAATGTATTATGTTTTAGTTATTTGAAATTGCCAATTGTAATCGTACTTTGATATTGTCAATAATAGCACAATACTTAGCTCGATTTAATTAATTTTTGTATAAATTAAAATTACGAAATTAGTTTTATTGATTGCCTCTGAAGATTGAGTACATTCATACAGAAAAATTATAACTCTTCTTAGAAGTATAAGCAACCTGAAACGAATAAAATATAAGACTATGAAAAAAATTTGTTAAATTATTATTTATTCCAATAAGACTTATGAGTCACAATCATCATTAAATAAAAAAAATCCTATCAATATCTCAATTAATAATTATATAACGTAAGTAGAAAATTCTATTGAATCTCAAAAAGATCCATTCATAGTGTTTCGATTAATTTAACTAAAAACTTTGTAATAAAACAAAACAAAAGTTTTTAGTTAAAGTATGTCTATAAAATCATAAAAACAATTTCTTGAATTCTCTCAGTGCTTTTTCTTTTCTTTTTTTTTTCCAAATATCGGAGTAATACCGATGTTTGTCTTTTCCCACCAACTAATCACTATCATTCATATCATCTTAGTGGATTTTATTTAATGTAACAAGTAACCGGCATTAATCAAGACTTTGGTTTTGAATTGAAAAAATTTGCTAACTCAAAGCCATCCTACTAAATCCCTACCTCTACAATATGCTTTTTGTAAAAAATGTTATTGTTTCATGTGATAGACAACCAAAATCTTAAGACTATATATGGCATATTTATAATGAAAGAGTAAAAATTTATTAAAATAAAGAAGTTACTATTTTTCAAAGCGTAATTAAGTATTTGTATACCATTCAATTATCTCTAATTGTCTATTTTCTTTTTGTACTACATATTTTTCATTTCTGTTCTGAAAATGTCTATTAAATTAAAAACCATAATTTTTTCATAAAAGCACCCTTACTCAAAAAAAAAAGAAATCCCGTCTCTCCTCGTCCTGCGTACGCATGCACTTTGCCGTGTGTGTGTTGCGTGCCACTAACCCTCTCTTCCCAAAGCCTCACCACAATCAGGCTGACCATAGAAGAAGAGAGCGTAGAAAAATTCCCCCCTGTCCGCCATCCCATCCAAGAAGCCGGAAAATATCGGTGCGCTCTCTTCTTCTGTTTTCAGCGGGCACTTTGCTGTTTTCCAGGATTCTCTAATCCAGGCGCTACGTCGCGAAAAGGAAAAATACCCAAGCCACTACTGGCGGGTGTAGAGTCGTCGGGCGGCTCGAGCACCGCGTCCAGCAAGAGCCGCCTGCTGGACGACTCGCCGGCCGGTAGCGAGGCCGCCTCGGGTATCCTCGAGTTCGCAGCCGCCGCCTCGCGCTTCAAGAGCCGGCTTTCGGACGGCAAGCCCGAGGACATGATGCTGCTGGAGAAGCAAGGCCGCAGTTCTCAACGACAGCGCATGCAGGAGCCGTCCGGCTCCGCCGAACCGCGAAGAGCCGGGAGCCTGCCGCCGAGCTCGCTGCCCCGACCGCCGCGCTCTCTCAAGTCCCAGAACTCACGCTATTGTCGTCTCAGCGACTCCGAGACCAGGAAGAAGTCAGACCCGGGAACTTTGGAGGCGGCGGCCCACCACCAACTCAAGGCCAGAGACTCGGGCAACTGTACGCTCGAGTACGGCCGCTTCGACGCCAAAGTCCTGCGCCGCAAAAAGTCCTCGGAGAGCATAATGGGCGGCCATTCAAAGAAGATACACGAATACGAGCGGCTTGGCGATAAAAGCAGCAGCCCGGCCGGTAGCCTGGAGGTGAAGCACAGGGAGACCCAGGCGAGATCGCTAATACCGCCACCGTCGCGCAGGATCGAGTACGGCAGGCTGAGCGACGGTGACCAGGCCAAGCACCATCAGTCCTCGCCGCGCAAGTCCCACGAGTCGTCCTCGTCGTCCCGCGGACAGAGCACCGGTAGCATCATGAGCACCAAGAGTGAGACCTCGACCAGCTCTCTCCAGCCGCCACCACCGACGATGCTCAAGGCCAACAATAGGTCGATACCAAGACCTAGCAATTACAGGATTCAGTTTTGAATCGTATACGATGTTTATTTTCGCCACGAAGATACAGACCGCTTGCATTGTGTACAAAAATTCAGAAGGTTAAGAGCGGGAGGTTAGTACTTTGTACTGCAAATTTTTTTTCTTTTTTTTTCTATGTATTGTACTTGTTCGAACGAAGACGACGACGAGGACGTCGAAGGTGGTACATACGCCATAATAATGAATTCCCACGAGGAAGCATGATAACCGTATATATATATATAAATGAATATACGTATGCGTAGTATGCGCAGTCCACGGGTTATATATAGCGATATATATAGTATGACCTAGTCATTACCAAAGTAAAACTCGCAGCAAGGAACGCACACAAGGGGCGTTTTGTTCGAAAAAGAATACGAATAATTCGTGTTTTCTTTTTTGTTTGTTGTTGTTTATTACGACCGGTTATGTACACGAAGGTCCGTCGGCGATTACAAAGTGCCTTCGAGAATTTCGTACATTGAGCCTTGTAGCTTTTTAAATCGACGAGATTCTTCTTTTTTTTGGAATTGGGAAAATCTTTAAAAAGTCTTATGTGATCAGTAAACCTCATGCCATATATCTGATATTGATTTTTTTCGAAATACAACTTTTGGTACGATTAAGTATTGATAGCAACACTATCACGTGTATAGAATCATTAATGATTAAATTACTTTTTTCTAATAGTAAACTATTGGCTGTGAATGTAAATTATTGTAATCTTACTTTACACTATTTCTAGTTTATTATGTCCAAAGCGAATTATTATATTTATTTATACTAGGCTTTTCCTTGCAGTTATTCAAATAAATTATGTAAAAATTAACTTTGTTTACGAAAAATCGGTATCCGATATTTTGCAAGGTTTACTTAAGAATTCTACATTTAAAATCGCCGTACGTCATTTAATGTACAAAAGAAAAAATACAAAGTAATTGAGTATCACTTGTCAATTATAAAAGTATATGAAACGTACTCTAATACTTCGTGCCTTACCCAATTACACTCACAAATTGCAAACGTTTCTAAAAAAGCGTTATCTCAAAATCTCGTAAAGAATTTCATTTCGATAAAATTACTATAGATTAAATAACAAAAAATTTTAAAAAGTCACAATTATTATGCCTTACATTTATAAACGTTTTTAAATCAAAATATATCGAAAACAATGTATTTCGAGCCACATCACTGCTCTCAACGAATATTAGCGTAGATTCTTATAAGACTGAAAATGAAAAAAAAAATAAAAAAAAAAAGAAAACCATAATAGGTGCAGATGAAATGAAAAAAAAAATGTTATTGCGTAATCAATTACTATCAATCGATATTTTCATCATATTTTAACTTTCGAAAAGTTTATAACGCTTATCGATGATAATGAGTCACTCCGATATTCGACCGACGCCAAAGTATAGAGAAAAAAACTACTTTTTCTAACTATTATATATCAGGTGAAGAAGGAAACAGATCGCTTTTAATATAATAACTGTATTTATTTTATTATGCTTGTGTTTAAAATGAAAAAAGAAGCAAATACGAAATGGAAACTTATATCAAATGTGTCATCATAAAACGCCGCAGATGTTCGGCAAGATATATGAGAATTTGTAGGATGCCTTAGCTTTCAAGCATAAACTAAATTAGTAAGAGAAACACAATGATAATATTTTTAATTGTGATTTAATGTAGAGTCTTAGATGACTAGCTGCGAATTGGATCTATTTTATTTCTATAATTCATCTTCTTTTTCTTCTTTCTTTTTACTACATTACTTAGTTACTATTTGAGTTCTACCAGTGTGAATGAATACTATCATTGTACGATTTTTAATGAAGTCGTAAAACGAACGAAAAAAATTAGAGAAACGATATAAGTGTCATCACACTTATAGTTCGTTTTTGCGAAGCGCACTAGGTGATCCAAGTTGATAATCTTGCATTTGCATTTTACATTGGTGAGTAAAACGAAATATGAAAAATCTCTGAACGAAAGAAAATAAACGATAACTTTATAGTAGCTCGTTAATCGTCGACAACTTTATGTTGGTTGTGTTCTAACAGCTGACTTAGAGTGTTTTTTTTTTCATTATAATTATTTTCTTTTCATATTATGTGCATTTCGTTCGTCAATGTGCATTTTTTACCTATAAAACATCGTATGTTTTTTAATATTTAAGTTTTAATCGCAATCTCATTTGTCTTTTTTTAATTAGTATAAATTATTCTCTTATTTTTTAAATAGATCTTTTCTAATGATGAAGTTATTATTGTTATTTAACAAACAACATTATTTGACGTATTTTTCTCTCTCATTTTTAGTAGTTTAATTATGTATACAACGCGGCTGCGCTTTTATATTTTTTTTTAAAGCGCGTTCGTGCAAATACTTTTTCTCGCAAAAGGCTGTTATTTCACAGTCATCGTAAAGGTGATTGTACGACGAATTCCCCGATGTAAACAACATTGTGATGCGTAGCTCTTAAAGTTTTATTATTTATAAATCGTTGTTTTTTCAATCGTATAAAAGTAAAACGAAAGAACAGTCCATGTTTTGTAAAAAAAAGAAACATGTGCAATCGGTCAATCTTTTATTTTCTCCTTTTACTTTTTTCGTTTTCTATATTCCTTTATAACGTATATGCAAGAATACCAAATCACACGGAGAAAGGAAGCTTCCGTTACTATTCATAAATCTTCTACCTGCTTGAAAAAGTATCTTAGCGTTTAATAAAAATTTTTATACAAACATTCCCTGCGTATTATACCACATACGTGCATAAGCAAGTCTTTCCAAATTTGTTAAGCTATACTATTTCAAGATCTAAATTAAGCAAGGGATGAATATATGTCTTGGAACAAATTATAATTTTGTAGGAACAGCTTTGTTTAATTTTTATGCTAACGAGGAAAGAAAAGTAAACAATAACGCTTGCGCGAAGCTTCCATTTTCTCAGTGTTGCGTTCACCAAAGATGCGTTTATATAATGGTTTGTGTGTAATACACTCCCCGACTTCCTTGGGACCCATACGTCGTATCCAAATATTGTTCCTATAATATTTTCGCGCCTTACGCGTATAGGGCACCCGCGCGATCGACCCTCGAAAAAGGCATATTTATTGAGAATCACGCGCAAATAATGAATTTGTACGGCGCGATTCTCGAATAAAACAAGGTGCGGCACTATGAACGTCCTAGTGCCGCGCGTCGTTTGCTCTCTATTTTTGATACGGCCGCTATACGAACCACGTTAACGCACGGTTTTTACGAATCACGATGTTTTTTTGTTATTTATATAAACTTTCGAAAATGTTGAAAAGTGATATTTCGCTCGCCTGGAGCTTGCGAGCCTATGGAGAATTATAATTAGGTCAGTCGGTAATTACTCTAATCGAAAAAATGATATTTGTATTATTAACAATTTCTTATGAAAAGCTTTGTCGAGTCTAAAATGTTTCATTTAAACATTGATTCTAAAATAAAGCGTCGACCTAATTGTATCTCCAAACTCGCACGGTTCCGTTCTTGCGGACGTCCAGAGCAGCGTCCGAAGGAACGGAGCCAGGCCCCGATCCTTTTCCCTCCCCCTCGAGTGGGGCGGACGACAAAAGAGAATCGCCGCGAGCGAACGAGTCGTCAGGCTAGAAAATAGGCAGAGTAAGCGAACACATCGAGAGCGAAAAGAGATGTTCTTTTTTTCATAAAGAAGCTCTTATATAGTATACATGTACGCGAGCTTTTTACTAACACCGGAATCCCATGTGTTCCGAGAGGGAACGCATGAGCTTTGTATACAGGTTTATGAAAAACCATTGGTAGTTGGCTGATTCTCAGTGAAAACTTATATGAAATAAAAGCTCTGTTGTAATCAAAATGACTTATCTCTTATTAATTTCAGCCCCGATCATCCTTACATTATAAGTAGATAAATAAATCGAAGGTGATAGCTTAAGTAAATTCATCATTTTTTTACTTTATTTTAAATTTTATTAAAATTGTTAATTTCTTAATTTTATTTTTTTGTCCTTACAATTATTAAATACAAAGTTGTTTTATGTTAGTTGTATTTATGTATATGCATATTCTATTATTACATTATACACATCCTTGTGTGGATGTATATATTATTAGTATGAATTTGATTTGGTGAGATAATCGGTGAGATTGATCTTTTGACTAACTGTCGGTGGCTCGACCGCTTTGGAGAACACTTGCCCATCTTTCGTCAAAGTAAGTATTTGCTGATAGGTTCAAAATGTTTTATTGATTATTTCAGTTACTTCGATGTTAGCTCTATTCTAAATATTAATTTTAACGAAAATTAGTTTCATGATTATTAGATTAATAATCTAAGTGTCTCTTCCATGAAAATAAAGGTAAATAATATGAAAAAAGACACCCTACAAAAAAAATTTCTAACAAGCAAATTTGATGAATAAAAAATCTTGCAAGATAATTTTTCTAACAAAATTTCTGAAATCATTTACTCAAAGAGTTTGAAATATTTTATTGTATTATTTCATGCTATGCGGATAGGTTATTATATAAATATAAGCATAGCCTTACGGTATTCTGAATAGCAAAACTTTGCAAAGATATAATATCTATTTAACCCTTTGAGGGGCACATTTTTGTGCTAAAATTGAAAATTTTTCGTCTTTGATTGTTTATAAATAATTAAATAAATAAATTTTTAAATTTTCAATCGAGAAATTACGAAGCCTATAAGTACTAATGATGGTGTAGAAGTTTATTCGAGAGCGATTAAGCTGAAAACGGTCACGGTATGACCAAAAAACTGGAAGAAATTTGGTGTCTCACATATGAGACACCGCCCCTCAAAGGGTTAAAATGAAGATTTATTCTAAAAAGTAAACATCTATAAATTCATCTTAAATTCTGGTTCATCCCACAAACAAATTATATCATCAAAATTTATCTGGCAATAATCATACCTTCCCAACGCACAATATTAAACTTTGATCAAAAGCGAAACCGATAACCGAAGTTTTATTAATTTAAACTGATCTGACTGTTTCATAGACGTAGGCGAGCTCATGCTGCATAAGAGAAAACTAATAATACACTGCCGAGAAAGTCTGTATATACCTCGTCGTCTCAGGACGAAAACGAGTCGAAGAAAGTAATTGACCTCGAGCGTCGCTTAATCGGGAGAGAGAACGAGTGAGAGAGAACGAGAGAGAGAGACAGAGAGAGAGAGAGAGAGAGAGAGAGACGCGAAGCTTTTTCTTAATTGTTTACCATTGCCTCGTCGGCTCTGACAAGAGATTAGGTACTCATCGAGTTTGCGCCGGCTGCTGACTTTATTCCGTCCTCTGCTCTCATCAGCCGGGTCATCTGATAAACGGAACTGATTCCTCACGGTGGTGTTGCGAAATAAGATATAATTAAGCCGACTCTAATCTCATTTACATCTTATCTTCGCGAAGAGCGAAAAAGTAGAATTTTTTTTTGTTTTAAGAAGTGAGATTGATTTTTGTCGTGATCACAGAAATAACAAAACTCGATAACAGTTTACGATCTTAAATCTTATTTTATTTTAAGTTTAATGTAAATTGGTGATTTAAGAAACCAGGCTTTATCAAAATTATCTATCATTATTTTATTATAATATCTTTTCTTATTACTCTCATATTTACTACTGCAACATAAGTATGTAATTGCATTTATTCGAATCATCAAAAATAATTTAGTACATTCTCATCTCGAATAGATAATATCATCACAAACTCTCGATATCCATCTCGATTTCCTCTGTCTGATCTAGCTCGGTTGCCTTTTCCAGAGCCGCAAGACTCACGGGCTCACTAGGGTCCAGCCTCTTCTCTTGACTCCTGCCAGCTTTTGAGCGCCTACTAGAGCTGTAGAGTGGATTCTCGAATCGCTCGCTGCTCACCGACTGCACGCTCGTTTCGTCTTCTTCAGCTATCTGTACGTTGCCCTCGAAAATATTCTCGAATCTGGCGAAGGCAAAGGACTTGCGTTTTATGCCATTAACGCGCGTCTCTACGATGCACATCGCCGCGCCAAGCTCCCTGCACGCCGCCCAGATTCTGAAAGTTAATTGGTTTTCATGAGTGCGCTATTTTTATTTCGGGTTTTTTAGTCATCAAAAAATTATATGCTATGTATTAAGAGAATGCGAGACAAAAAACTCTTGTGATCTTGCATATTTATATTATGGACGATCAAGGATATAAATTTTTTTTGCTTTTAAGTCTAATTAATGGTTTTACAGTTTAGAAAAAGAAGTTTATTATTTTGAATATTCCAAAAATTAGTGTTATATTGATCAAGTATCATTATGTTTTTTTTGCACGAAAAGGGCCTCTGCATGCTCTTGTTAAGAAAGCATACTGTTTAACAAGGGAGAAAATGGAAAAATCAAATTTTCCTCCCGAGTTGAACAATATACTATTACGATGTAGTCCATATGAATATGCGTTTAATCCAAGAATGCAAATAAACCTTTTCATAGAATTTTTTAAAATTAAATTTTTTGAAATCCCAAGAAATCTAGAATCACCAAATCTTTATAATAAACCTTTACGCGAAAACTACTTTTCGACTTTTGCGCATCCCAAAAACAGCCGCGAGAGAAAGGGATAACGAGAATGGGTGTGAGGCCAGCGAGCGGACGGGGTAAGGAAACGAGTTTATGAGAGCAAGATGACTGAAATAAAATAATAAACTGTCGGGCGCGCGCGGCGCCGCGGGAACAGAACTAATTTAAAAGCCCGATTCGGAAAACTCGCGCGCTGCGGAACTCGGAAGAGCAAATTACCAAGGGAAAATTTGTAACTTGCTGTGCGTTTCCGTAAATTAAAAAGTCGACGTCTACTTTTCTTTAACCCACGAAGGATTTCGCGAGCGCGTCACTGTTTTACCGCTGGTAAAACTTTTAGGTGGGGTAAACAAGCAGGCTGATGCCATTGTTGTGCGTGATTGCATTTTGTTTACCGCGCACCTACTATCTGTTTGGAGAGTGTATTAGGCGCGCGTACTAGATAAGTAAGTGCATTGGGAAGCTTGGCAGGATTTTTGCGATGTCGAGGCAAACGAGGCGAAAGTATGCGGCTGGGTTGAATGGATGACGAGGGAATAATAGGATGGTAACGTCGTTGGATTATGTGGGTGGATGTAGATGTTTTTTTTTTGTACGATTGTAAACAGGATTTGCGTGGTAGGGTGAATATTAAATGGAATATGGAAAATTGTCGGTTGAATTTTCTGCGCGGGATACAGAGAGATCTAGATGCGGGAAAGTGCGTGGTGCGAAAGTTAATAGAAAATTTTTAATTGAAATTCATGTCGGAGTTTAGTGTAAGTATATTTTTTTATTATCTCAAGTTTAATATGGGTTGAATGAAGAAAAATAATGAACTAATTATAACGATTAATTAATTCGTAGCATCTTTAGAAATTTGATTGCTTATTTAAAACATTACGCATTAAGAAATAATATAGAAATTTATTAAAACGAAAACTACAAATTACGAAATTTGGTGTTTCTTTCACATGACTAGACAAACATAGACTTCCAGGTAGACGTCGAAAATGAAGTAAGCAAACAAAGACGTCAAGTTTGCTCGCCGATATTCCGATCCGTCATATCGAACTCCTTATAAGAGCATGAATTGTTTAGCTTTAGATGAGCGAGCCGGTCGTGCGCTGTCGCAGGAGCGCCGGCGCTAAAACCAACCACTTGTACTTTTATTCGATTTGCCAGCGAGTAAAGAACAGTGAAAACTCCATCGGGGAGCGAGTAAAGTGAATTATAGAACGAACTTCAATAAGGGCGCGCAATTCCATTTTAGCTGGCTCGCGAAATAAATAGCTTCATCGTTTTTTACTGCGCTCCTATTGCACGCGTCTGTTTATTTTTAACGTATTGTTATTTTATCCAAGTTTTATACGCTTATTGATCAAATAGCAGAAGCAGTGATTGTAATGACATTTTGTAATTTAATTGCTCGCAAGGTATTTAATTTCACGCCAAAATAATTTAAGCACAGTGGAATGAATAATAAATAATTAAATACATCAAAAACTGCATTCCATTCTCAAGTAAATCTATCAAACGTCAACTAATTCAAATTCACCTCTCCCCAAAATTAAACCATCACAATGAAATACGCCTAAACTGTCTCTATATTCACCAACTATAAAGAAAAGTTTACCCCACCCTTCGTGCTGCAGCATCGCAATCCCCGCTCGACTCAAATCAAGGTACAAAGAATCTTTTTCTCTCCAGGCTTGTACGTACGTATATGTATATAGCAGGCGCATACATCTGAAGCTTACCTCGCCAAAGAGCTTATTCCACAACGGTAAATTGAACGTTGTATTTGCCCTGCCACCGTGAGAGAGACTATCTCTCTTCCAAGCGCCCTTTCTTTTTTCTCTTCTCCCCCATTGCAAGGCTTTTTCGCTTGGAAGCTGCGCATTCTGCGCTTATATATCTCTGCATGCGTGCGCTCCGGCAGTTTTAATAACTTGACTTCTAATTGCTTTTTTTCTGAGCCATTCGTTTTTTTGAGCGCATTTTTTCTGAGGCTCTTCCGAAAGTAGTGGAACAATGGTGGTGAATGTAAGGGTAGGTAGGCGGATATGTGCAAAATGAAAATTTTCAGGCGGCTTGAGTGGCCGGTTGTGGATTGAAACTAATAATTGTTTTAGCGAAACGAGTGATATCTGTTGGGTGCTAGATTAAGTTTTTGAAATTCAATATTGTTGCATTGAACGCTCAAGTGGTACTTTAAGTATTTTCTAAGAAGCTTTAAATTTTAACAAAAAATATTTTGGTAAGTAATAAACATTGTGTTGCAAATTTAAATTTTTAAGGAAAAAAGAAATCATAATATTTTTACTAAATCAGTTGTAATACCTGAAGCTCGTGCTTGCAACGTTTTCTTTTTCCGCAGAGATTCAAGCGATTAGCCGGCGTTGGATAAATACAAATAGTCATATTAGCCTTAATAGACGATAATCAACTTACGAATTTTAATTATATATTTTTCTCGGTAATGCAGCCATATTGGGAAAATTTTAATTTAGTCGGTTATTCATACAAAAGAATCCGTTTAGTTATAAATAATGATGTTGCGTTTGCCAACACATCCCACTGAACAGGCGTAAATTTAATATACTGACCTAATATGGACAGTAAATGGCCGATGCGTAGTCGTCGGTAAACAAGGAAAAGTGAAAGCATAGTATGAGAAAGATAACGCGATATGAGCTTTGAAAAGTGTGCAGAGGTGGCTAGATCGTTTAAAAAACAAGTTCATCGCCAGTATGGAGCACAGTATTAAACTCAACAAACTACTAAAGCAATTTTTAATCATGTGAACAATAGAATAGAATTTTTTAAATTTAATTCACTTATAAAAGGGAACAAATAAAACTATTTAAAAAAATAAATATTTGCTCGACGTAAAAAATTACATAACATTTTCATTGAAGTGAATTAAATCTTTTTTATAACTTTTTGTTCTAGGATTATGAAATTTTGAATACAAATAATTTTCAAGTATATTTATCCTTAAATAAGCATTTGAATGCAATATATATATCATCAAATATTTGTTTTCCCGTTTGCGTAGAGAGCAATATATAAGTAAATAAACCAAAATTTAAATACCGTATTTGATAATCAAACATGATTTCGTATAGTCATATTCTAAAATAGATAATCGATCAAAAATTATCCTTTAATCTCCTTCCAATTAAATATCAAAATTAACTGTATAAATAAATTAAAGTTTCATCAAAAAAAGTACTCGCAACGAAAAGATTTGATAAAAAAAGATATACATATTTTACATGCAATCATTAATTTTCAACAATCTTATTATATATCCAACAATTCAGCAAACCGTCATTTTAAAAGCCGTCGTTATTTTACGATACCAGCTGCGCCCTGGCCATTACCAATCTGCTCAATTTCATTTCGCATACGTGCAACTCTCAGAACTTGCTACGAGTCCCAGCCGGAAAACACAACCCCCTTCTTGTCCAAATTCATGCCCAAACTTCTAAAATTCCATTCACACATACAAAAAAAAAATACTTACTGCGAGTACGTGTAGCCGTACACCGGGCACAGGACGAGAATAAGCACAATGAGCAGAAGCGTAACACCGAGCAGAGGTCCTAGGGCTACAGCCAGGCGATTGTCATGGAGCGGCCCGCCGGAAGTCTCGCTGTACAGAACTTCCACCTCTTCCTCTGCGCAAGCCAAATGGAACGGAAGTAAATCAGAGGGTTACACTGCTGGATTAGGGGAGGTGGGCGCAAGGGGATTTGGGCTTAATTCTTTTTTGCGTTTGACAGGGCGGGCTTAAGGAGCAGGAAATTGTGTGGATATTGGGAGAATTATGCGTGCAGTTGTTATTTGAAAATATTGTTGAATTTACTTGGAGGATTTTAGTTTTGGTTTGGAAAAATTTTCGTAAGAGTGCGCTAAGTAATTTGTGGGTCATGCTCATGTAGACTTTTCAGGGTAAATTTATTTTTGAGCTTTAAAGTTTCTAGATTATTACTAGGAATATTATTTTTATTCAAGGAGCGCAAGAGAAATGTATGAGAAAGTTAATTCAAAGAAAATTTTTATTTTTCTTTGAATTTTTAAATGGTTTTCATGTGTGAGTTTCATTAAAGAATATGTTTGAAAAAGCTATTTTAAAATATTAGCTGATGTAAATTGGAACATAAGTTGTGTCGATAAAAAAACAAAATAAAATTTAATTTGGAACATGTAGTAAGAAGTAAGTCATTTTGTCGCCTGACTAAAAACAAATAGTAAAAGAAAAACCAATAATTCACATAACTAAATAAAAAAATCTTTCAAATCCTTTAAAAATTTCATCAGATTCAAATACCTCATAAAGTCTCTCCGTCAGACTCGTGAATCCCTCAAAAAAAGCAAAGCCAGAAATTACCTTTCAAAGCGGCCTCGACGTCAGCCACGGCAAGGATAGTGTTGGTGCCGGAGTATCGCTGCTTCTCCGTAATGAGAATTTCGCTATAATCGTCCCACGTAACTCTCGAGTGCCAATGAAGCGTGGCCTCATATGACTTGAGAACTTTTTTGGCTACTCGCTGCGCTCTGCTCAAGAGCGTATTTTTCGATAGCCGAATCCGGCCGCCGCAGTAGTAACAGCAGTGACCCTCCACCTACGAGGTAATCTTTCGTTTTATTAAAAAGAAATGGCTTTAGCTTTTAGCTGTATGAACATCTTGGTTGGTAATGATTTTAATAACAAGATTGAATTATTTTTTTAATAGATTATCATGCTTAGGAGCTTTGAAAAATTTTTGTTATAAAAAGAATAGTGAAAATAGTTTATAAGAAACCTTTAAGGGGTATTCACATTCAGGAAGTCCGCACCTTGGTCGTACGACATTGCATACTTCTTCCCAGTATTGAGATAGATCACCTTCTTGACATAGACAATTATCACAGGCTGTCAAAGGACTATATCTATTTAAGAATCATAAGATTTTGTTATATTAGAAAAGCAAAATATCTGAATGTTAACGGAAATTTTAAATCAGTAATTACATATGTATGCAATGAATATATTTTAAATCCATAGTAAATATTTTATTGCGTTTAATTCAAATATGGTCTCTAGATAATTGTAAACCGATGTATATTCGCAAAAAGTACGACAATATTTATTCCCTCCCACGTGTGAACATCGTTCATAAAATAATTTTATTATAAAATCCAACGGTAATAAAAGCTAAAAAAAGACTTCCGAGTAATCATCATTCATGTAACAAAAATCAAAGCCCTACTTGATGCTGAACCGACTGCCCCGGAACTCTGCCCTCCCAGCCATCGCCTTCCACTCCCATCTGGCCAGCGTCTGATTATCATCCGCCAGCCTGACTCTCTGCACCTCGACGTCCCTCGTCTCCGGCAGCCTAACGCTGAACGTCTTCGAGCTCGGCGGCAGCACCACCACATCACCCTGGCAGGGCAGCCGCTCCAGGTGCGGCACCGCCTCGGAGATGACGTCCCAGTTGAGCGGGTCCACCCAGAAGTAAGGAGTCTCGCGTGACCAGTGAGACGTCTTGCCGTGACTGGAGCCCCGCTCGCTCAGCTAAGAGGTTTTTGTGTATAGAGATAAGAGGCTTGCGAATTTTAGCGTTCTTTGGGGAGGCGGAGAGTGGACGCGGGGCTTGGAAAATATTTTGTTTCGCTGCAAGCGATTGAGAAGGGTGAGCGGCCGGCGGGCTGAGATCGAATTATTCCGAGCGTTTTTTGGCTTTGTTTGTGGTGCTGTTTGGTGGGAAAATATTCTTTTTTTTACAGAGTAAGGTGAAAATATTCATGATGTGTCGAGTTATTTTTTTTTTAAGCTGGAAATTGCTTGCGTGATGAATTCTTACATTAAGGATCTCTGGAATTTTTTAAAGTAAAGATACCAATTTTTATTAATATTTTCTCAAAAAGGTATTATTTGTGCAACTTTATTATATTCAATTAATATTTTTTTAAATTTTAAAATAATTTGTGTTTGTTTACGTGGGGTTATTACATATTATTTATTTATTCTGAAACCACATACATGTACCTTCTATTTCCTGGTACTGGTATTTTCAATTAGTGCTCAAAGCTGTGTTATTTTTAAAATCATTAAAAGTACGATTGATCAATTCGATTTCCGATTAAACTATAGCATCAAAAAAATGTTCTTGCTTTTCCAGCGCAAATAAATATTCAAAAATTCAACCCATAAGTCAATTAAAAAACCACATAAATACCTTCTAATAACAGCATAAAAAACCAATAAAACTCAATCCTACATCCATCAAAATCAGACTCTCGTTTCCAACTTCAGCATTACCACTCGAACTACCATCTCAAATTATCGCAATTCAAATCACAGCAACGCGATCGCAAACCGATAAACCACCAAACAAAAAGCCCTCTCCCCGCCGCCCAATTAAACTCTCCAACACCCCGCATATCAAACTCGAAATCCGACCACGCAGATGACCCTGATCAATCCCAGCCGCATTCTCCGCTCCACTTCACTCATCTCTCTCCCCCTGGCTAATTATACATATATATACTCACCGAAACTTTGCCGTTCTCCGGCAGAGCGACGATTCCGTCTTGCGGCAGCTCGATTCCAGAAAGACGAAGTTGCTGGCTGAGGTCGCGAGGCAGGCCAACGGCGTGACGCTGGGCTAGCGGGAAGACCACGCGACTGTCGGGCTGGGGTACCAGGCCGTCCAGCCAGTTGGAGGGGCTCAGCCATTCGGCGCTGGGTAGCCAGTGTTTTTCGAGGACGATACCGTCGCAGAGTTTGGGATGTGGGTGGGTGATTAGGAGGAGGGCGATGATGATTGCTGCGTGCTTCATGATTGCTGGAGGTCGGTTATTGCATTTCTGTGGACTGATGGTTTGGTTGGGGGGAGGGACGGTTTTTAGTATTTTTTAGTGTTAGGGCTTGTATGTGATTTCTCGTGAAGGAGTTTTTGATGTTTGAGAGATGAGAATTTTTAATTGAGAATTATTGCTATACTTGTAAGACTCTAAAGTTTGGTGAAAAAAATAAAGTAGTATAAATTGAAAATAATTTTTCATATAGTTACTTCTATCAAGAAATTCTTTTCTGCAGAAAAAACTAAATTTCCAAAGAAAACAATAATTATAAATCCCAATCCGAATGCAAATTTAAGTATAAAAATTTGGCCTACTTAGGGTCTATTCAATTTTCTATTCAGTAGAACCATAAACATTAAATTACAGCAACTCGATTCAAATATCACCAAAATCCCATTAAAAACAATACCCACGCGCAATTAATCAAACACCCGAACTCTCCAATTGCCACCCTCACCTACCCGCAAGCCCTCTAACACAACTCGATCACAATCCAATCACGCACACAGCCAAACACCTCTCCACATACCTCGTCCTCGATTTCACATTCAAAAAAAAAAGCTAAAATTTTTCCAACGCGATTAACGCGCCCGTAAAAGCCTCCCGATCGAACTGAATTCTCTCTCGGAGCCGGCGCAGCCGTAGAGGCACTCTTCTGAGGGGGCGTTTACGGGAATCCGATAGCGAGCCAGTGTATCGGATGTCAATTACGGCGCGGCAATCGCGGATGTGCGGGCCGAGAGAAAAAAAGTGCTTAGTTAAAGTATATAACGGTGTCGGCCGCGCGCAGATCGAGCATATAATTGAACGTGAATGATATATATGCGCTCTCCTGCCCTTCGGAAGAAACTTTTTTATATTAATCTAGCTGAAAGCGAATGGTATGTTGCAGAGGGACCGGACGATGATGTATTAGTTTTTCTTCTGCCGCTTGATGGGAGCGATGGTGTTTTATGAGAGGTAAGAGTAGGATCGCGCTGGGTCTTGGGAGGTGGGATTTCAATATTTTATTGAGAATAATGTAAAACGACAGTGTGTAATATTTAATGTTTATTTAAATATATAATATATAATATTTATTTAAATGCTTCTTAAATAATAGACAAGTATGATTCTTAAAGTTTAAACAAAAAATGACAATCCGAACGAAAAGCTCAAACAATAATACTAACTCAAACGAAGGAACAAACAGTCTCACAGATTGAATTATAATAAACCCTTAACGTCGAAAGAAAGCTTACAGTAGAGCGCGAGCGCGCGGTCGCGCTAGAAGGAACGTTCAAAAGCCAAAAGCACTTATGTATAATTATATCCATTTTATTATTTCACAGAGAGATGCTATACACGTTATTTGATCAAAATCTCATTACAGACTGGGTAGAGCATGTGTATACGTGTCTATCTATCGCAGAAGTGTATATATACGTATATGTGTGTGTGTGTGTGTGTGTGTTTACAGAAAGTGAGTGAGAGAGAGAAGGAGACAGAGTAAAGTGCCGAGACGCGCGCGCGATAGAGTTAATATTATCAAGCAGAGCAGCGGTCCTGTGGGTATTACATGCCTGTCTCTCTCCTCTCCTGTATATGCCGCCGCCTCCTCTCGCTCTCCTCTTAATAGACTTTTTTTTCTCCCCCGTCTCCCACGAGCCTGAGAGAGAAAGAGGGATATGTAGCCTTATGACTTACGTCTGTATCTTGTGCTTATACAAATATATAGCTGGATGCGCGCTCGTCAAATTGACGCGCCGCTGCCAGGGAGCGCGGACAAAATCAAAAGCCTCTGAGAGCTGTGCTGCGATTGGCCGAAGAATTGTGAATTGCCGACGGACACGGGTTAATTAATAGTAGTAGTCTACATCTTCGTCATTCGTATCTGTATTCACTTTTATTTTTATATTTAAAATCCTTAAAATCTAAGCCCAGCTCGCTCCCACGCCTCTCCGTCCTCGCCACTCTATCTCATAACCTTTTTTTTCAAATTCCTCTATACTTTCAGCGGTATCCCCCCCATAAACAACGGTGTCTGACGCGACGACGATAACTCAAAACTCAAAGTCGCTCGAAAAATAAGGTACATCTCGCGTTCGAGTAAGTAGTAGGTATTCTTGTCTCGCGACTCTTTAGGTACTCGAGAAAACGCAAACGAAAGGAAAAATCAATGATTAGTAATAAAATATTTGCTGGAATGGTTTAAACGAGCTGCGACGCTGAGACGTCCTCGTCCTCGTCGGCCGGCTCCTGGTAGAAGCGTTTGCCCAGCCCGAAGAGGTACTTGTCCCTCAGCTGCTTAACCGGCATCTTCTCCTGCAGGTCGTCCTCGGTGCGCATGCCAGTCTCTCGCTTACCTGTTCGTAATCACAGAGAGAAACGTTGCTGTACGTGTCGAGCGAGGATTACGGAAAGCGCGGATCGAAAGTTACGATGGGATAGGAGGCGGGATTAGCGATGGATCTTTGGCCAATATGGCTTTTAGTGCGGGATTTTTAGCGGATTAGCGGAGCGCGTTTGGTTAGTGTAAACTGCGCGTGGATGACTATTTTATTTGGAGAGATGGCAAAGTTTTAATAATGTTTGAATTGTCGGTGGGAGTTATAATAATTTAGACTTGAGAGAATAGGGAGATGATGCGGCAACTAGTTTCCGTCGGGGTGAGAAAATATGTATGTAAATTTAAAGTATTTCATTAGAATCTACATGCATTACGGAAAGTTTTTACCCAACTTTATGATGCATATTAAGCACCTCCGCGGTCACCTCAAATGAACTATTTTAACGCGCCAAACTATTTGAAACAACGATGAGCTTAATCTTTAACTTTTAGAATTAATCGGGCAAACTCGCTTGTTTCCAAACCAATATTGAGGCAATCTTGCCCGAGTATTGTGATTCTCAAAAACGTGCATTTACACTAACCAGTCTCCTCTCTGCATATATTTGCTTAATAACTCGACGCGCTTAACAAACCTCGCAATTCCAGGCCATTATTATCATGACGCAAATGGCAATTGTTTGCGCTCCACGACTTACCCATGCCGAAGTTGTAGCCGGAAGCGCTTCGCTTGCCCTGCAGATAGTTCTCCAGCGCTTCCCTCTGGGCGTAAGCGTCGTACAGATCGCCAGCAGGCATGTAGCCGTAAGCTGCGTCAACGCCAGCGTCGTCGTAGCTGCTCCGTTTGCCCACCCCGAAAAGATACGGCCTCGTCCTCTTGCCAAGTCCAAAGTGAAAGCGCTGCGGTCTCTGGACAAATCGATGCAAAGTACCGGGCTCTTAAGTTTGGAATTTTCCTCTTTTGCCGTGGGGTGTACACGTGCTTGAGGGATGCCGGCAAAGGGTGGAGCGATAATTGACTGATAAAGATCGATAGCCGCGAGCCGGTCCCTTTTATCGGCTTTATTCATAAGCCCAGGCTCTGGGCCACCTGTCGGATTAAGCCGTCCCTTTTCAAAGCGGCGATCTTAATAAGCGCGGAGATCGCGATAAAGTTTAATGAATCTAATGAGCCAGAAAAAAGCCCCGAAGCGTAATCTTACGAATGGCTTTTCTGTTAAATATTTATTCGTTTACCTCTGCTTTGATGAGGGACGCTCAGCCGATACATAAATTTAGCTAAGAGTAAAAATAGCTTTCGGGTATAGGACAAACAGATAATTAATAACTTTACTCCTTGCGTTAACTCAGATTTCATAATGAACTATTTAATAAAAGGTAAAATTAAATTCGACAATATAAAACTACTAACGATATACGTAGTTTCTAATAATTTTTTTATTTAAATCATATCCGAAAAAGCTTTTCAAAATGACGAAAAAACGTTCATAACAAAATTAATAAATGTTTTATAGTAAAAATATGAAATAAACCTTCATATTCAAAGTGTTTAGGAATAGCATTTAAGTAATCAGAAACTACTAGCTTCACGGTATACCATAAACTCGACGCAACACCCCAAACAATCTAAGCCATAAAAAAAACTTACCTTATCGGCGGAACCCGGAGCCCAGCGTTTCCCCAGACCGAAAGTATAAACCGGCAGCCTCTTGTACTCGGAGCGATACGTGTAAGCCCTCTTGCCACCACCAGCGAGCTGGTCGCGCGCATCCATCAGCGGAGTATAGTGAAGCTCGTTCTGACCCGAGCTCTGCAGTGCCGCCGAGGACGACGAGGCTGACTCGTCCATGGCGACAGCCAAAGGCGCGCCTGAGCTCAGGATGCTCAGCGCGCAGAGCACGAGTAGCCTCGTCATTGTAGTGCTGCTGATGCCTTCTGCGATCGCGCTGCTTTGACTCATAGTTGCTGGATTGCTGACGGGGCTGGAGGGCTCAGTCTTCTGGAAGCTGGGCCAGAAAGATGGAGAGGGTTATTGAGCGGATGGTTTGAAGTTTAAGGATTTTTAAAGTTTGTTGTTGTTTATGAAATTGTTAGTTGCTGATGAAATTTCGTAATTTTTGTACGTTTTTTCGAGAAAGTGACGTCAAGGAAGATTTACTTTTTCTTGGGAAGAAAACGTTATTTATGAGTAGGTAAAAATTAATAATTTATATTGAATTTATTAATATATTTTAGTCAGAATTGTAATTTGATCAATCGATCAAGATGTTTTTTATAGCAAAAAAGAAAAAAGAAAATTGAATTACAGCGTCACGCGAATTTTTCCGAAATTCTCCAAATTAAAGGAAAGCTTGCTTGCCTAATGCTATTGCCCTAAAAGTGTTAGCTATACCAGTGGACCGCTTGAGGCTCATTAATTACATCTCGCGCTAATGTATTTACTTTTCTGATACATTCGGCAATCCAGCCAAGTGATTTTGTAATAAATGTGAAAAAATCTCTGCAATCAATGCAATAATTGTAAATTATATTAAGGATTAAAACTTTTCCATTTTAAAAATAAATCTTTCTTACTTATTATTCTCAAACGTATTTATTTCTTTGTTGGTTTTAGCTATTTTTCTTTCAAATATATCTCGCGAATTGTGTGTTACTCTAAAAAAAATTCGAACAAATGTTTTTCTGTGTCTTCTTTAACGTGCCTCTAGGCAAGAAAGGTATTTTCTTTTGAGAGTCTGGGAATACACAGGTCGAATAGCGTATGCTGAACAGACGTGGGGGATCTTTTGCTACAATGAAATAGATTTGCTTTTTTATTCAATTCATATTTTTGTTATAATTAATGTATGTTCGCTAGTTTGAATTAAATTAATACGAATGACACTAAACAATATATATCGAGGCAAATCCAATAAGCAGTTATCAAGGCTATAATAAAGCAATGAAATATTTAAAAAAAGGTTAAAAAAATTCCATTTGATCAATTCAAAATAATCGGATAATTTATTTATTAGTTTGCTCATTGAACATCAGAGATCCAATATTATTAAAGAGCTTTATTTCCAAGATAGAAAACGCCATTCACGCTCCCAATAAATTACGTTATTCCTTATCTACCGACAGTCGCACAATTCAATCAAGCTTTCTCCGATCTCGTCACGTTCCATCCTAGCAAGGTGGCATTTATCGCTTCCCTTCTCCCCTCCGGCTCCCTAGATACGCATCGACGTGCTCGCTCCTAATAATCCCGAATACACGAAGCACACCTCGATTCCGCTCAATAATCCAGCGACACAATCGTCCAAGATTTTTCATTAAAAACTTTGGCAATCGAGGCTCGGCCCGTTTGGGAATAGGTAGGCGACGAATTCGGGATAAAGTCGGGTTAATTAAAAGCGCGCTAATATCGTTTTATGAACTTCCGGCCTTGGGTTATCGCTACAGACTCGTATAAAGTAACTGCCGCGGCGATTCGATTCGGAAAATTCGCCAAAGTTTTGTAGCCTGCGAAGCGATAATTGGAAATGGCGCAGAAAAGTTCCGACTGCGCCTTTAACGATATCAGCGTCGAGCTCTAAATAAATCGGTAAGAGAAGTGCCTGGATTGCCTGGATTGGCTGGAGCACGAGAGAATTGAAAGTAACGAAGAGTGCCGTTCGACAATTCTTCGATAACTGACATAAATTACTATACGATTATTAAGAAAAACTTTATTTTCTATCCAAAAGTTTAAAGAGGCTAAAAATATCTTGAAAGTATCAAAGGAAAAATTAACGACTTTTAACTGCTTCATAAAAATAAGCCCGAAGATTTTTGTTAAATATTTGATAAAATAATTAATTCTATGTTATAAAAATTATTATCAATCAAGAATCGATTGATTTAATATCTGTATTATAAAAACAAGCCTTCTAGCTGTTGTCAAATACTTGACAAATTAGTCTATTCAACAAAGCAGAATAGCAAATATCGTTAAATTGTTCCAAACACATTTTCGTATCCATTAATCCGTAAATTTGAAAAACTGCAGATTACACCACCAACCCCTCCATCCTCATCACCCTATCCTAAATACAAAATAAGCGCTAAAACAATCCATAAAACCTTCATTAACCAAATCAAACATTCCTTAAATCCCTCCGAATAATTGTCACATAATATAACTCCGCTTATATCAGTCGCAAACAGCCGGCTCCGATCCGTGCCGAAACTAAACCGCTGACTCGTTGCGCGCTCGCGATCGATACACATAGACGCGGGCGGCTGATCCAGCGCGCGTTTAGCGCCAATCTCCTTGCGAGCCGCGAAGATTGAAAGATAGAGTTCTCCTCTCTTTTCCGGCTAGATCGACGGCTCGAGAGAGCGAGCATATATTTACGGAGGATATATTGAAAGTGGGATTTCGTTTGCCGAGCGGCGCGTGCGACCCGCGCCCGCCGAGTGCTTTTGCCTAAAGGGAG
>JAPYZA010000241.1:0-44079 GCA_030522685.1 Eupelmus azureus
ACGCTTTTTCGCCACGTAACCATTTTACCAATATCGCTTATAAATACCCTGAAAATTTGATAAAAAGCGTTTTATCGATGAACGTAAAATTTTCAAATTTCTACCCGCGTACCGAAATTGATTCGCCGTATAACTTTATTACAGCATACCCACCGAAGAAAAATTGTCCGAATATACACACGATCGTAAAGGTTGATGTTACGCTACTCGAGCAGAATGGAACCGATAAATTTATCTCTGAACCGAAAATGTAAGAAACCGTTCCTCGTATATACATCCACAGCCGAATATCGATTTTTCCCTTCGGAGCGCTAACCACGTAATTTATTACAGACCTATGTAAATACAAGTGGAAATCCGAAAAAAGCCGCTATTTTATTCAGGAGGAGCATCAATCTCACTAAACCAGTAGAGGCTGACCCTATCCCCTCCTGTATAAATAATAATTAGGCTCACTGTCAACTCAAAAACGATACACTTGTCTCCTAGATCCCACCTCCCGGTGGAAATAAATATCGATTTCGTTCTCCGGACGCGCCTGTAAATTCGTGTGGGTGGAAGTGTTATTTATGATTATACCTTCGGGTGCCTTTAAATTTGTAAAGAGCATCAGAGGACGGGATGTATAAATCGAAATAAACTCGCTCTCCTCCTGCATTATTTGTGTAAGCTGAACGTTTTTGAGTGGGCTTCGATGTGATAGCTATTACTTTATAGTGATAAACAACGATGTATTCATGGCAATAATAAAGTAGTTCCATGTAGATCGCTATTTTATTACACTCCGAACCAATAACATAAACGTATACCATCAGAATAAACAGTTTTCGCTTAACGTTAATTAATAACCACTAAAAGCCACGCATCAAACAAAACAAAAAAAAAACAAGTTCCCCTTCCCAGTAAGCCCCCACATTCTCAAACGAGTCCCGTCTTTGTTTATCCAAATGAAACAGCTCACCTCCATCCTCCGCACCTTATAATTTCCGTGACCCTTTTCACTCAAAGACCCAGGGCTCCAGCACAATAAAAAAAACGAAAGAAAGAACCATCCCGCGAAATTAGGTATCTCCTCGCCGCTCTCTTCCCACCCTCCTTTAAACGTCGCCGCTCTTACAATCACCAACCGAGAGTCAAACAATACTCCAATTGCCTCCTTTTATTCTCTTCCACAACGCGATCGCTCAAAATTATGTCATTTTGTTTGGCTCTCGTTCCGCGCTGCTTTCCTCTCTCTCGATTTATCTGCCAGGCGAGCGCGCAGGGCTCGATCAATCACGCGGAGCGGCTCGTTGAATATCGCGGAGCTATTGAAACGCGGCTTTTTTCGCGTGCGCGCGTGACGAATGTAAATTGTAGGTATTAATTTCCGTCTGGAATGTTTGCCCTTTTGCGAGCGCTGAGCTTTTTTGCCGATAGATATCAGGGCTGTGGTGATAGCGAGCCGTGAAATTTTTGTTATCGCGGACGGGTTGTTTTCTTGGGTTTGATGGGGGGAGATTTTTTTTTATTGGTTGTGAGTTTGAAATTACGTTTCTTGAGGTGGATGTTTTTTTGGGTTGATGAATGTTCGCGGTGCGTAATTGGGATAGGGGAGGTATGTGGATCGGAATGTTTGAGGAATGTAGATCATTTGCATATCTAGGAAATTACGGTGTGTGCGATTGTGTACCGTGCTTACAGTTATAAGTCTATTATGCCATTATATCGGTGAATGTAAGTACTAAAAAATTATTATTACTGCTATAATTTATTCGTGATTGGAAATTATTCGCAAACTGTAGTTTTTTTAATTCTTCACATTTTTTACAAGTACCATTTTTTATAGAGCGGCTTGAAGATAACGATAAAAAATGCTTCAAGAATCTAATGCTTTGATAAATTTGTAAATGAAACAATGAATATGCTCTTTCTCTCTAAACCACCAATTCACCCTACGCCCAAACTAATCATCAATTTTCCACAATATCAACTCCAAATTTCTCTCACCCAACTTCCTCTCTACACCCACCTCATCATTCTAGCTCTCCAAAAACCTAAATCACACTAACACCCCCGAATCAATCTCAGTCCTCCGCAGCGACCACCTCGCATTAATATCCCACTCCACCGCCCCACCCCCTTCAATTTTCCTCTCAAAGCCAAGAATCCAACTTCCGAAGCTCACCCGACAAAAACCGCGCAATTTCCTAAAAGAAATAAAGCTAACGAGCCAGCCGGGTCACTCGAGTTCTCCGCGTGTGAGTACACTCCTCGGGGCGGCGATAAGAAAATCAATACCCGCCCATGTAAATGAGCCCTACAACATTTTTTTTACGTTCCACGAGCCGCGCTACGCCCACCCTCGGAGCTCCCGATGATTCACCTTATTCAAACAGACTACTGGCTCCTTCTCCCTTTCTCTCGTTTGCGCCTGGCTCGGGCTCGTTATACCTGCTTTGTCGGCAGTCGTGGTTTGTGCTTCGAATTTGCTGGGTACGGTGCTTTTCACGCGAGCAGGGAAAATTGGGGGTAATTGGATTGTTTATTTGAAGACGTTGACGTGTTTTTGGGGAAAGTGAATTTTGACGGGGCTGGGCGGGGGTGGTGGGGAAGAGAAGTAGAGGAGTGATGGATGTTATTGGTCGAATGGAGCATTAAGGAGCAGTAAAAAAGTTTTTATTTGGATTTCGATACAATAAAGTAAGAGTTGTAAATGTCAGTTCCAGGGCGTCTTTCTTTTCATTGTAGTTTTTTCGTGGTTGAATGTGTTCTGAGAGTAGTTGTGTTTTTATCATTGAATGTTTGTAATAAAAATACGTCTAGAAAGGCGTATGTTTTAGACGGCTTAATTTATAGGCAAACCTTTTTTCGTAGTCTCCATATGTGTTTAACAGTTTTTACTAGTATGAAGAAGTGTAAAGCAGCCTTTATGTCTTTACATTCTTAGGTATCGATAAAATCTTCAATGAAGAGAAAACGAAGTTATAATACACGCGATTTTAGCATGAGTAAGATAGCCACAGAAGTAACTTCAATGAAAACACAATTTTCCTTTTTACTTATTTCAGTCAATTAGCAGTGTAATACACAATTACAGTAGAGTTTGCCGATTGAAGAAACGCGATAATCGGAAAAGGATGTATTTAAAAAAACGCCCCCTCTGCAATTACGCGGCGGGATAACTTCATAATATTTCTGGATTCGTAGAAGCTACATTTAGAGAAAAAAAATTTTCTTTGATTATCTGCAATTTGTGTAATGGCTCTGTAATGCTTTGACGGAACGTATATAAAAAGATGGCAAAAACATTGAGACATCATGAAGTTAAAAATTTCGCATTTTCAAAGCCGTAAGATTAATTAAAATTTTATGCTGACAGTAATATGATATTATTTATGGGCGAGATAAAATTTGATATTAATGATGGTAGCATTCAAAACATAAGATTATTCGCCTACTATAAATAATGTTTCCAACCGTAAGGATAATTAATTTAATTTGAACATGTAACAAATAAAACTTACAAGTAAACGAAACTAACTTTCAGTGAACTCAAGTGAAAAATACGAAAAACACTTTCAAACTAAACAATAAAAAATCATTTTAAAATCTCTTAAACTAAATTAATCCTAAACTCATCGACATTTAAAAACTCAATATGACAATCAAACTGCCATCCAATTTTCCACTCATCATCATCATCAGCAAATGAAAAGCAACAATCCCAAAGCCCAGCGTCAAATCGAATGCTAATACACCTCCATCCGTCCACTTACCAGGCTCCATCTCAACACCCTCCCAGCGATAACAGCGTCTCGCCTCAAAGATACAGCCCATCCATATAAATTCGAAAGAGCATATCGAAAGACTCTCGAAGCTCGCCCATCTAATTGCAGCTCTGCGTGATTTACGCGCGCTTATTTACGCCTCAGCATCCGCTAACCGCCGCCCGTCCCGCGATAAATTACGTCAATCAAAACTACACCCCCCTCTCATCTCCAACCCATCCAATAGACCGATCACGCACACAATAAAACCCTCTACTAACACCCCAGCGTGAGTTTCTCCATTTCCAGCAACACACACACACACACAAACAGAGAGACACACAGCCGCATCCAGCTCGTCCTCTCCCAATTAAGATATCACGGATTTTCGGATTCCTCTCGTTCGGGGGCCCAGCGCGCGCGCCGGCCGCGAGAAAACGTTAATTTACGCGCCTCTAAAGACGTCGCCCGAGCGTGAAATGCATGTACGCTCGCCTAAAACCCGTTTGCGCTCCGGAGAGAGAGAGAGAGCTGCAGGGGCCGCAGCAAACAGGTTCTATAAAATTGAGCGTTCTTCCGTGAAAGCCCTTATCTCCCGGCGAGCGATCTCCTCGCGCTGCACTATAGTACGCCTCTGTGCGCGTATGTGCGTACTTGCGTCTTATGTATACGCAGTGAGGCTCTGTGCGCGCGCGTGTATATATATGACGCGAGGAATGCGCGAGTAGCGCGCGAGCACTTGACTTTTGTTTAATTTTGCCGGGGAGAGAGGGCTGAGAGGGATGAATGCCGGGGATCGCGTGGAGCCTCTTTTCTGGATGATTGTATTGTAATTTCAGAGTACTGAGGGCTTTTGTGATGGTAAGGAGAGTAGGGTTATATAATGGAGAGGGAGAGAGGATAATGTACGCGCGAGTTGAATTAGATTGGAGATCGGAGCCGGGAGGGCATTTTTAGCTGGGGGTCTAGTTTATGAGGAGAATGTCACGAGCTGCAGGGTTTGATCAAGGTTTCAGCGAGTCTGTGTGTGCGGAGAGGTTTGGTTTAGCGTGCGGTTACACATCCGGGTTGCTCTAGCGTGAAATCGTGTTCGGGATTGTTTTTAGAGAGTCTTGTAGGCGTTTTTGGATGTGTTCGATATTGAGGTTTGAGAATTTTATTACACATCCGTGTATGATGATTAAACAGTTTATGTGGATTTCGATCCGTTGGATTGAGCAATAAAATCTCTCTTACCGTTAGTAAAGAAACTTTTATTGAGAATTCGCGTTACTATAAACATCATTAATTCTTGTATTAAAATATTATAATATTTGAAAAATAATCGGACGCCAACTTGATCATTTAATTTCACCAGCATCCCTTACAGTATAAGTCAATGTTAACATATCTCCCGGCTTCTCACTTTCCATCTTACTCGATGAAACTAATTAGACAAATCGAAGCAGTGAACCTCGGCCGTCTCTCAAAATAAGCCAGGCCTAACTCCACTTCTCGAATGATCCACCTTTTTGACATTGCCGAGTGGAAACCAGTTTCCAGAGCATATGTTTAACCAACCTGTCCTACTCTGGAATTAAAACGATGACAATTTCTGGCTTAGAGGATTGCCACTGGGGAATGACATCGAACGCGAGAAGCCAAAGTAGTTAAACAGGCTAGCTCGGTAAATAAAGTCCGCCGATCGTTGAATATTGATGCCACGTAATGCTCTAAATTCATAAGTCACGATTCATCCAGAAATCCGGCATCTCCACTGTCATTAAAAAAACTCATCCAACCCGGACTATGCATTCCAAAGCTCGGTCAATTAATCGGTTAATAGACGATGCGCCCGCTCAGAACGTAACTAAATAGTCCACCACATAAGGCACCAAAAATTGCTTATTCATTAACTTTAATGCCGCAAGCTGCGCCAGGTTGCATCGACGCCAACGTTCATATCTAAAAGAAAAAAGAGCCGCAGCGTCTTTCTCTCTCTTACGTGCGCATCGCTTCTGAAATTTCAAGATCATTTCATTTTATACCTGAAAGATTAGTTACCGGGAATTTTTCCCCGAGTCACGCGAGGAGAGAGAGAGGCGAGATCCGCCAAAGGATCCGATGCCTAATTGACCAGGCAGTTCGGTCGGTTTCAGCTCGGCGCTGACTTTTTTTTCCACGCATATTAAAATAGCAGTTTATATCGCGCGGAGCTCGTGAGGCCGTCGTAGGCGGAAACTTGAATTCGGTTATTTTTTCTATAAATCTGTTAAGGTCTTGATTAAGCTGTATAAACGGCGAGACTCGCTGAAAGATTTAATTGCCGCGAATACATCTTTATAATACGACGATATTTCTCATACTAGCTGATTTGAATCTTGCGTTTATTCAGCTTTAATCGCGCCGTGAAATCCCCACCTATAAGACCAGCTCATCCCACCAAAGCAAACACTCATTTAACACTGAACCAGTTACCAAACTACCCGATCCGATCCCTCACCAAAACCCACTCACCCACAGCTCCTCAAAACCCTCGCTAATAGAAGCGAAAGCACCTCGTCGCGCCTATCCACATAACGTACGTGAAAAAGCGCGGAGAAAGACAATGAAATATTTCGCGGCGGGCTCGCCGAGCCAGGCCTAATAACACGTTGGGCCTGATGAAGGCTAAAAGCCCCGCGGAGCGCGCCAGCGCGTTGTTAAAAGCTCTTCTGCGAAATGAACCCTTCGGAGCTCTATAATTTCGCTCTCGCTCTCCCCTCGAAAGCTAGCCCCGAGGAGGGAAAAGAGAGGAGAGATCGACCTCGGCGGGATAGACTCGCGCGACGCCTGAAAAATCGCGTTACAGTTAGATAAATCATAATAGAAGGTAGAGCACAGTTACGGTAATGGCGAGCTCGGCGTCGCGCGTGCGGAGCTAGGCGATAGGTATTATCTTGCGGCTCTTTGTGAGGGGGTTGATCTGGGATTGGATTACTGTGGGATTGGAGAACGGTTTTGCCGAGGCTCGTCGGACCTAGTTTTTTGCTTCTTTGTGGATTGGAGGAAATAAAGCTTTTTTTCGGTGGGTTTTATTGTTTCCTAATTGAAGCGTTGGTTAGTGCAAAAAAGGCATCCACCAACGATACCATCTGCAAAAACACATACATCAAGAGCCAACATAGAAATAAAAGCCGGCAAGAAAAACAACTCCATGCAAATAACGCGCCGGAGATAATTGTTTACGACCCCGCGTAAATAATCCTTTATCGGCTTTTATTACGGGCCTGGGATCGGAAAAAAAAATGTTATCGAGCTCCGGACTCCGAGCTCGCGCTCATAAAAGAGCCATAGCCGCGCGCGGTCTGAGATTTCATCACGGTTAAGTCATAGTGTATAGGGAAACGTGCACCGATAGCGCGAGCCTCTACCATATAGGCAGCTTACTTATGCCTAATTTATGGGACTTCGAGCGCCGGGAGGCTAAGGGAGAGATAAAAAAAGGGATATTGCCGCCGATGCGTTAAATCCCATGTAAATTCTTAATCCGCTTGGAAGAATGTCTCTTTTTTTTCGGTTGGAGAGAGATGTAAGTGTGGTTGTTTCGTTGAGAGGAGCTCAATTGATTTACGGGAGAATTTAATGCTAACGGGTTCGGAATTACTTTGGCTATGGGAGCGGAAGTGTGTGGATTCTTAGGCGGGAGTTGCACCGATTTGTTTGGATTACCGTTGGTATTTCGCTGGTTCTTGCGGGGAATTTTTCTATTTTTATAAGGATTGTTTGTAGATGTCAAATTGAACGGAGCTTTTTGTCTGTGAGAGGATTTTTTATTCATTGTAACAGTATCTACTTTATTGTTTTCTCAAATGGAGTTGTATAGATACATTTGTAATATGATATTCAATCCTGATTCCTCCTTCAATTTTGATTTTCAAATATTAAGTTATAAATATTTTGACGTGCATACTTTAATACCATACAATTTTAATTATGTAATTTTATTGTATAAAAACATAATAATTGAAACATCTTTTATAATTAATAATAAGATATATCACTATTAAAATGATAGATCTTATCTTAAGTTATGACATTCACACAACTACTTCTACCAAAAGAAATATTTATAACACCACTCGTATAGCCAATCATAACCAATTACAATTATTTTAATAAATTACAACCTTCACCCATAATTACACCCACAATCTCCCAGCCAAAACCCATCAACTCCCAAAATTCCAACCGCAAACCCAAAAATTAAAAACTCAACCCCGACAATACCTCACAATAAATCCCAACCCCACCTCCTCTCAGCATCCCGCGTATAACCATCCCAGCATTCCTCCATCTCCATAAAGGCGTCGCGTGCCAAATCGACTCGGCCGGCTCGCTCTTGCGAAAGCGAGAATATCGCAGACACGCGCGCTTTCGGCCCGCCGGCGAACAAAAGGCCGAGCGATGTCTCAAGGCCAGATATCCAGTCGCCTACGCTCGAGGCTCGCGCGCGCGTTTCTCTCTTGAAAAACTCGCGCCGAAAACGTTTAGCCGCTGATCCCTGCCCTTTTATTTTCATTTTCGTCGGATTTCGCTGAAACGCGAGCAGGAATTTGCGGATGAAGCGTAGGTGAGGATAATAAGGCGATGTGAAACGGGAAACCGGATGGATTTTTGGCCGAGGTGGGCTTGTTTACCGGGCTTTTAAGGGAGGGCTTTTGGGGATTGATTTCGAGGTGGGCTTGCGTAAGGTTTCGAGGAAATTAAGTGGAAGCGTTGTAACGAGTTGAGTACAGAGTTTGTGGTTCGTTAGTGATTTTAATTAACCGGCTGGTTTTTAAGGTTGCGACTCGTTACTTTTAATTGGATGATTTTTCAAGATTAAGTTTTTCATTTGTAAGGGTGTATTAAGTGTATTTAAATAAATTGATCCGGGATATTTTTGAAGTTAAACACTTTTATTTGCTTGTTTTTTCAACTTAAAAGTAATAGAAGTGTGGTAAATTTTATCAGATCTTTGAAGCAATTTAGAACTAATACGCTATCTACCTTATATTATTTTTAAGTTTAATTAAACCATAAGTACTGATTCGATAGAGATTATAATGAATGACATCGATAGAATGCAGCCAACAATTCCTACAATTTATTTTAATCCGCCACTTATCACTAAAGCTAAACCTGAATAATTACCTAATCAAGCCTACTTTCCAATCCAATAAAAACGACACCACTACATACATCCAACACAATCACCTCTCCCAAATTATCCCATTTCGAAATCGAAATCGGCTTATTCATGTATCCACGTACCCAGCCTCCCTACTTACCTCCCCTCCAAACCGTTAGAACTTAACTCACAAACCTCCCATACTGTAAATATCGGCTACAGCTCGGCTCTCGAAATCGCGTTAATTAAGCCATAAACGCCTGCGAACGGCCGTTCGCAAGCTACCGCGCGCGTAAAAAGACGCTTAGAACCTTAAGGGGAGAATACACTCAGCGTATGGAGCATCACACGCATTTGCGCGCAAGCTTAGGCGTATAAGTCGTAAGAATCCGATTAAGTACGCTCAGTGTTCTAGAGGAGACTTTAGACTACCACCCCTCTAGGCTGCATCCCTTGAATATAGGGCGAGTGCGAGTGTGCTTATCAGATAGGCGATCGGGTGAGATTCGAGAGTGCGGGCGGTTCTAGAGCGTCGGGAAAGCGGCTCTTGGATAAATCCCCTGTAAAGCCGTGACCTCACGTTTAACAGATTTTCGAAGCGGGCTAGGCAGATGCGTCCTGTTGATTTTAGTGTTGATTGGATGGTTAATGGCCTGGGGTTTAGGTGACTTTGATTTTTCGGATTTGGTGGATTGGCGTTTATTGTGCTCGTGGCGTTTATCGTAAGGTTTTAGTGTATCGCGCTGTGACTTTCGGATATACTGGTTAAATTGAATTTAGAATTGATTGGATAGTTAAAAGCAGGCGATTTTCGTTTTTCAATCCTATTAGACTTGATTAGACACATCAATTTCAGTCGTAGATCTTAAATTTTATTACATAGTAATGTAACTCAAAATTTATACCAAATCTTTGATTAAATCCGCTTTACAATTTACCGTACTTGCTATAAAATTTTAATGAAAGTCCAGCCGATCATCCCGCATGCAATCTTCATCAAAATTCCTAAAATCACTACAACCAACTTTAATCCTACCTTATTTATCTAACTCATAAACCTCACCTAACCTCACACAACCTCACCACCAACCTACCTCCACTTCCTACCACCTCCTCACACCCAAAACCCCCCAAAACCTCCTCAAAAAATTTCGAACAAATACGTTACACAAGCCCAGCCAGTGCGTGATGTACAACACAACCATGAACCAACCGCAGAAACAAGCGAGCGCGCACGCCAGACGTCCAGAGAGCCTCTCGCGCTCGCTCGAGGGCAGCAAGGCATTAAAGTTGCAACGGCTGTGTATATACCTATATACGCGCTTCGGCTCTCGTCCTCACTGCGAGACTGTAACGGCCGGCCGGTCTTTGCTCCTTTTCCTTCTCTTTTTTCTTCTCCTTTTTCGTCCTTCGCCCCCTTATTCTTCGGCTCTCCTTCGTTTTTTGGCTCCGCTCTATATCTCGTCCGCGCGCTCGGCTCTCTCCTGCTCGCTGGTGCACGCGAATGTAGGGCTTTGTTCGCTTGCCTGAGTTTTGGCCCGGGACGGGAGACGCGGCTTTATTTACGACTACGGCCGGCTTTATTTACGATAATTACGCTGTTTTTGGCCGAGGCGAAAAAGCTGCGAGGCTGCGCGTGTAGCTTTTATAGCGGGTTCGATTGAGCGAGAAGCTTCGGAGAATTTTTGGTTGAAAGGGTTGATAAGGCGGTTATGTTTTGGAATCGTAGCTTACAATATACATTTTTTGAACGATTTTTAACATTAATGTGCTTTATTTGGGATATGGTTAGATTTATGATATCGCGGTGTCTGGACGGTATCGTAAGTAGAGGCGGATAAATAAAATATATTAAGTATTGCTCGCTTCATTGGTAAAATAAGTAAGCTTTTTATCTTGAAAACGTCTCTTTTGATTTTTTCGTTTTAACTCGCACGTATAACCGTTTATCAAAGCGAAATGAAGTTAAACCCAGACGCAACTGTACATAAAAATAAACCTGCCATTGAAGTCTCGAAACGAAACATAAAGTAACCATCTCCCAACGCTAATATCCGCAATAAAACCTCACACAACCCGCTTATTAAAAATTCTTCACGACATCTGCCTCCTCGCCAAAAGAAAAAACCATCCACCAACTTCATCGCCGATCCCGCTTCTTCAGCAGCCAAACCGCAACTTCAACCACCTCTCCGCATCCACCCTTCCATTACGTCATCTCACCCCAAACTTCTCCCCGCATATCCACCCACTTCTTGCCTCCATCTGCGCGTCCCTCTTTGTGTCTCCTCGCGTGCATTGTGCGCTTCTATGTCTCGAGGGGCCTCGCCGAAAAAGAAACGGCCACATTATATGCGCCCCTTGTATTCGCATATTCCGGCGAGGTGTACACACGGCGTGTCGAGAAAGAAAAAAGAAGTAGAGGACGCCTCCTAAGGTAATTGGTAGGACTGGATTCCATGCAAGTTTTAGAGCGCGCGCGCGTCCGCGTAATTAATAGTTCCGTGCGCGCTCGATCTCCGTCCTTTCTCCGCCAGCTATCCTCCTCCTCTTCTCTTTGTCTTTCTCCGGAGGAGCTATACGCGCCTCATAATTCCAGCGATATCGCTCTACCTGCTCCCGGCTAGCCCTCCTCTCTGTTTTCCATTATTTTTTCGCTCTCCTTTTGCCGAAGGTGCGCCCCTAGTTTTTTTGCTCTGGTTTTGGTTGCTACAGCGTATGCATACCTGTTTTCATGCTCGGCCTTCATTTTCATCGGCTAGGTTTGCATGCTGACTCGGAGCTATTTATAGTCCGATGGTTTTCTTTGTGTTTGAGGAAAATGGAGGTTGGGAGGAAGACGATGTGATGGAGTAATTAGAAGTGCGAAGCGCTGGGTCTTACAAGCGCAGATGTGTAAGTTAATGTAAAACACGCGAGGGATAAGTAATGCCGAATATTGCAGCGATTAATCTCTTTTTTCAATTATTGCGGGGCGTAAGATCGATGAGCGCTAATATTCCGGGTGTCCAATTTGCAAAGCAAATGCTCTTACGCGGTAATTAAGTAAGGCTTTCTTTTAAAAAGAGTTGCGCGGAAGATTATTAGATGCGAGAATCCGAATGCTGATTCAATATTGGTATGACGAATGGGTTGGAAATAAAAGGTAGTTTCTAAGCATTAAAATTTAATCTTCACACTGTAAGCTTCTTCTAATACCGCTTATCAATCTAGCTTCGTTCATTTCATCTGTTTGGATAATCATTACGTGAGCTGAAAACCTGTCCTAAGTTAAATTATCGAAAATTAAATAATTATGAATACATTTATTCGAATTAACTATAAACCTACAGTATGAAAAACCAACTTTTCACATCAAAAGATAATATTTGTCTTCCACAGCACCGAACAGACAAAACACTGTAGCCAATTCCCGCAACTACCCTTTACCCATCCTCCATTCCCTCGCTCGCCAACTTTCATCTCTAAAATCCTCTTCCTCAAAAAAACTTTACACACCACCTTTCCGTCCCGAAAAAAAAACTAAGGCCACCATTCAAATATTTAACTTTTTTCCCCATCACCAGCCCTCCAGCGACACGAAACAGTTTTACAGCCTCCTTTTACGCTCCTCTCATAACACCATCATCCTCTCTCTCTCTTCCTCTCTTACTCTCCGCGTATCATCCAGCCCCAGCAAAGTAATATTACTCTCAACCGGCTGCTTCTGCTCTCGCGTCCCTCGAGATATCTCTCTAGCAGGCTCTCTCTCTCTCGCTTCCTTTGCCTTTTCTTCTCCCGAACTGGATTCCGTGCGCTTCGTTTCGCATGTATATGTATCTCAGGCGAGATGGTAGCCTGCACGGAGGAAGATGCTGGAAATCGATAGAATTTTTCGCGAGATCGAGATAATGCGCCCGAGCGTCTTACACTTGTTTCAAGGAGATTTTAAGCGCAGATTGGCCGGGGCTCCGATATTGCGCCGGGGAGTGGGCGATTTTTGCGCGACCGGTTATATGGAAATCGGAGGATGGTTAATGCGTGTTTTATACGCGCAACTACAAGCGTTTAGGGGATATTTAAGCTGATTTATTGGGAGGAGGTAGCTTTATTCATCTCGAGGAGTTTCGCTTGGGTATTTTATTGCATTCTGCTGGGACTGAGAGATACGAGGGATGATTCTTTTTTTTGGGAAGCGGATGCTGTAATGATGGTGAATTGAGGCGCAAATGCGTTTCGCGTTTTAATTTAGCATTTTGCACTGCATGAAAGTAGCGGCTAAAATAAACAACTTGTTTTGATCGTTTCTCCGTATTGCAATTTGCTGATAAAACTGATAAAAAAGATGAAATTGGTACATTGTATGAAGCTCTGCGAATTAACATATCAATGGAATTTATCAGCTTTTATTGTCATTCAATGTAATATGATATCTTAAAGGTATACTTAATTTCGAATAATCATTTCTGCAAGCAATCAAGAAATCCACATTAAATTTTATGTATTTAAATGAGCCATTAAAAATAATTATCATTTTACTAACTTGTCTTTAATTTTATTTCTTCATAAAAATGCATAATGCAACAATATCCCCCTAATAAACATTTCAATGCCTCGCACTCCTGCCGACTCATCAGTACGTAGAACCAATCCCAAATTATCCATTTTTCGCCGTAACGAAAATTCCCCCGAACTCGCATCAATAATTCAGCATCCGAAATTTTTCATGACCACGACACCCTCTACCAAAATTCATCAAAGCTCCCGCGTGCACATAAATCTCGCACGAACTCTTGAAAAATGTATGCCCAAGCTGATATACCAGCGGCAAAGTATATATCCTAGGAGAAAAGAATTACAACGAAGCCCTCGCGCATCCAACACCAGATAAAACCTCTGAAATTCCGATCGAAGAAGCCTCCCGAAGCCATCGAGCGGCGCGTCGTCCTGGCGGAAATCAAATTTGCACTGAAACGTAATCTCTTTCTTTCTCTCCTGCGGGAGCGCCGTGATTTAAGCTTATTGGACATGCGCCGGGAGCTGGAGATCGCTATTCTCACGAGCTATTGCTGTTTCGACCTGCCGTTCGTGTGTACGGCTTTTGATCTGATTCTGGATTGTGTTTGTTGCTTTTGCGCTTTTCTCTTGGGTTTTCAGGGGAGGTGTTTTCGGAAGGTTTTTCTCTGTATTTTTTGTTAGTGGAAATGTGTGTTGGTAGGTGGAGATGAATATTTAAAACTATGTTGCTTTTGCTTGCTTCAAAGTACCTATGTTTATAAATGAACAGCTGGTATATCGTACCGTTAAATGAAGTAACTGTAAAGCTAATGTTAACGTAAATTCAAAATTGTTCATGTATTGAATAATTCATTACCTGTAGTTCAACAAGTATCTGAAATCAAGCACGAGAGGTATACATTTGGAACTCAAAACATAAATCGCCAATGTCTCACTCGATTTCGAAATCGCATTCGAACAACGTAAAATGCAACGTTTATCTTCCCGAGATTAAGAAATTCAGAAAAGTGTGAACAATTAATAACCCCTACGAAACCCAGAGTCGAGATAAAACAAAACCTGTTTTACACGCCAAACAAACCAAAACAATTTTCCTGTTCAGTGAAGCTGATTATTTAACTTCGCAAGACTTACGCACTTCAAACGTATATACCTCTTTAAGAGACGTAATGAGAAGAGAGCAAATAGACGACTTATTAATGACGCTTAATTTTCAGTAGTTACAACTGTTATTTTTCGCCTTGATGCCTTTTTCCGTGCGCGGCCTTAGCGAGATATCCAGTTGATAATCGAGCCGTGTAAACAAATAACTCATTTAAGAGTTCGTGCCGATATTACAAGCGGCGAGTCGACGTTTAATTAAATCCGATAAATATGAGTGCGAGCGGTGTATCTCGCAGCTGGGGTCGATTAACCATTCGTTTTGATGTACGCCGCTTTCAGGTGCGTTAGCGCCGCCGTACGAACTGAGCTATTCATTCAACAAAGCTGCTATTAACTTGGCAATCTTATGGAACTGTTTCTTTTTAAACTCTTGCTCGTTCTTTCTTCTTTGTTTGTCTATTAGATGTCTTTTTGCTCCTATGTACATATTATTTTTATTGAGCTTACTATCAAGTCTCTTATTAGAGTTTATATTACTGTATTATGTATATGTACTGTATTAATCTGAATGAGAACATTAAAACTTTTTTGCAAGAACCGTTTTCTACAAGAAATCTAGTAGTAGTAGTCATAAAACTCCCGTTTTCGAAATTATTTCAGTATTTACTAACAGAGTGAGCTTATATGTCTGACCCTAGTAGTCTAAAATTAGGCGCTTCTACTTTTAACATAGGGAGGCTTCCACTAGCAGAGTAATTGGTTTCTGCGAATTTCATCGCTAAACTTTGTATGTATGCGTGTAACTATTGTACGTGTATAGGTTTTTATATACAATACGTATTAAGTCATAAAGCGCATACGCATCTTAACTAGCCTTACAGTTTTTGATTGAATCCGAACCATCATAATAGAAACAAATAAATAATTTTTTTCTCGTGAAAAAGTTAGACATATCTAGCCGGGACTCAAACCTAATAAGATCTTCTGTTCAGAAAGCCAAGCCCTTTCCTACGAGCCACTGCGGCCCTCACGTATACATTTAATTCTCAATGTTAAAAGTTGGCTACTCGTGTTTGAGACAAAAACTAAGCCAAAATCGATACTCACCGAACTATCCAAACTTTTCCCCGTACACATCCAGCAATTATCATTAATCCCTTTTACCCGAGCAGTTAAGCCAGACATCGAGGTCCACGTAACACTCGCCCACACACCTCCACCCCTCGACAATTTTCCTCCCCGCAAAAACTTATTAAACCTCTCGTGTACCAACCGAACCGGCGCCTCTCGCTTCACCATTATAACGCTATATCCCACAACACTTTCGCAGTCCCTCCGCAGTCCATATATTTTTCTTCCTCGATGTTTTATATCGCGTCCCTCTTTTTTCCCCCTACAAACTTCGTCCGTTCCTAGCGACGACTATTTTTCGTCTCGTTCACCCCCCTGTGAGCTTCGCCCCCGTTCCCAGCGTTAATCCTCTCTCTTTTTCCGATGACCCCGCAGGACGAGGGGGGGGGGATGGAGACTAAGGGAATCGATGCTCGATTGCCTCCGCCAGGACGGACGAGCCCCCGAGTTGGCTGAACTATTAGGGCTTCTGAGAAGGAATACAATATTGAGCTCGTATATGCTGATGTTGCGAGGCTCGAGTTTTATTCGATGGCGATTATTGCTAGACGCGGCGCGTATGCTTGGAATTGTCAATGGGATGTTTAAGGGATATTGTCGTGGAGGCTTGAGAGGTATGAGTAGGAGATTAAAGTAGTCTTATGAAATAGATGAAAACCAAATTCCAGGTGAGCGGTACATTGTCAATTTTAAAACTCGTTTGGGTAGCTACGCTAACGCTAGCGTGACAGCAGTTTGGAATGAGCATGGCAGGATTCCAGTCAACTGGTCAGTCAGATTTAGTCTCTCAGGCTCATTTTACTTTCAAAGATTACTGCTATATCGAGGAATAGGTGCAGATACACGTGACAGTTCTCTAAGAAGGATACCACGTCTGAAAGTGAAAAATAATCATAAATATGCGAAGCGAGCTTAAAGTTCTATAAATGGCCGAGCTTTTCTATTTATGCGAATCTTTTATTCAACAACCGGGAGAACGTATTTACGAAAGAAATGAGCCCTGACGTTTAAGGTTTAAATTTGTAATGTAAATGCTAAGCGAACAAGAAGTTCAAAAGTGTTTTCGAACGTCTAATATTGAATTTTCAATAAGGCGCACTGGATTTATTGTCCTTCCAGTTATTCTTGGGCGCGACAAAAATGATATATCGATATTATGGACATTAAGCCCCGTATACATCTACATCTTACGACCTGCAGTTATGCTACTCACGTTCCGCAATTAAAATTCTAATCGAAAGCTTTCTATAAACGACATCTAGCGGTTCAATTAGTCCAGCTATTTAAAAAAAGAACAAAGTTATTCAAAACGAAAAGAAGTTATCACATTCCCCTGGCTGTAACATTTTTCAAAGCGACTCTGCTGTCAGCCACATAATAAAACAATAAACTCGACTCCATGTGAACATTTCTCTGCACCTCTCATTACCGTCAAAGCGTTTCTCATTATTGTACAATTTTTTTCGTCACGAAACAGCATAAAAACCGCAAGCTATATAAGCTCCTTCCGCTTATGCGGTACGCGCGCCGCGTACGTAAAATTCTCTTATTCCCCGAATTAAGAGATGCGGCGCTTTCATTAACTCGGCGTTCATAAAAAAATTTTTTCATTCCACGAAAGGAGAAAAACTCGTTAGCAGTATAAAGTCATTTTTCTACTCTCACTCACCGTTCTTCCTTCCTCTTTCTCTTTCTCTCTGCTATACATACACAAATAAAAAGACAGAGGCGGGGAGAGATCGCGTCAGTCGGACGGGATTATACGAGGAGGGGATCCAATACGTGAATGGCTCGTAGAGAGAGAGAGAGACTCAGAGATAAAGACGGAATGAGAAAAAAAGTAAGGCCGGAAAAAGCCGAGTCTAGCCCTCGTGGCGCTGGCGCGCGCGAGAGAAGGAGAAAAAAGTAAAGAGAGAGGGGGGAGAAGAGGAGGGAAGATAGATAAGAGAGGAGTCACGAAGGCTTAACGGTAAAGGCGGACATAAAGGAGACGTAATTAAAGAGAGGATAACCGATGGAAGCGCAGAGAGACGTGCGAGAGGATAGGCAACAGACAGAGGGATGGACTACTCGGCGAGGAATGCGATAAGACGGGAGTGAGAGAGAGGAAAAGGCGCCGCGAGCGAGCTTCTACTAAATGGAAGGGAAATGCGCGTAATTAACGAGCGGACGGAGAGGAGAGAATTAGATTCGGCGAGCTCGCTTTAGGTGAGACGAGGTGGCTGGATAAGCCAGGCGCATAACCTAGGAATGGGAATATGTAGATGGTTTCGCGGAGCAAATTGCGTAATGAGAGACGGCTTGTCGATCGGGGAGAGATAGATTTTAATTGTTGGCTTTTGTTGGGCGCTGAGGCTTGGCTGGAGGGAATAAAAAGTTTAGCGCGCTCGCGCATTTAACAAAGTCATTGTTTCGGCAGCGTGAGACAGCTTGAATATTAAGCAGAGGCTGATGCTAGCGTGGCTTGGTAATGTATCTGTTGAGCCTGATTCATTAACCTTGGGTGAAATAAGAAAAGAATTGTGTTTTAGCCTGTTGGTTTAATCCTGAATGGTGTAAATAAAGTTATCATAGCAATTTTTTAAACCTTCATAAATGAATTAATCACGTTACTAAGGCTTACCAAGAAAGTATAAATAATGTTACTCTTACGATACCAACAATAAGCTCCATACTTTGTTAATAACGTTTCAGTACATCCCGAAACATAAAGTGCGAAATAAGTTCAGCGACGACGCATGCAAATGAGCGGCTGCAAAATTAAAACATTAAAGTTGAAAATTAAACCATTAAATAAATTTAACGCACCGAAGGCAAATTCTTTCATAAGGCAAAAATATGGATTCGAACAAGCGAGCTCAGAGGTAATCCTCTTACCGCGCGCCGCTGGGGCATAAAGTAGGGAGCAGGCGGACGTAAAAGGCGGCAAAATACAAATAAGAGGATCGTAAAGTGAAACGGGCGAGCTCGCGCCTCCACCGGTCCCCGGGTAAGCGCAAAAAATGCAATTAGAAAGTGAAGCCCGGCCGGAAAAGCGGCACGAAAGAGAGCTGAAAATGTAAAAGACACGTCTTAAATGCAGGAATTCGAGAAGATGCGAGTTTCGCGCAAACGCGCAGAATGGAAAGAAGCGATTACCTCGAGCGGCCCGCATGAACGGGGAAATATATCCCCGCGCGCGCAATTAAAATAACATTGAGGGTAAAATCGAATTAATGGTAGTTATCTCGTTAGGCGGCAAAAGAAAGAGAGACTGTCCTCGGCGGCGGTTAAGCGCTTTCAGAAAATGCGGCGCGTTACGCGAAGCAGGAGAGCTACGCGCAAGAATTCATTAAAGTCGTTGAGCAGAAAATGGCAGGGAGCTACAATTATAAAGGGAAAAAAATAGAGCCGCTCGAACACAAAATGCCTCTCCTGTACCTCGTGTACGGAGAAGAGGAGAAAATACGAGGAGCACGAAGGTTGCTGAGGCGCGTATACAGAAGCGCAAAACCGGACGCATAGTGACGTCACGCTGAATGAGGCTTCCGTGCGTGATGCTGGGATCGCGAGGTTGAGAAAGATGGGGGGATGGGAGGATGATTTTTCAGGAGAAGAAATAAAACGTAATGACCAAATGGGGATTGACTGTTTAATATCGGTGCAATTTCTGGATAAAAGTTAAGTGCAGCCAATCGGGCTTGATACCGAGCTTCCTGAAGAGATCGCGGGGCGAGCGTCTGGGGAGGCTAAAAATGTGAGAATCAATCAGATGATATCATCGGGGATATTCGATGCTAAATTGAATATTTTTGCGGTTTTATTATATTGTTAATTAGGGATTAGATAATAACGGTTAATATAATGACACGTTGATTAACGGATCCGAACACCGCTGACAAGCTGACAGTATGTAGAAAAATGATTGTACCTTAAAAAAAAATTATTATTTTAACCTTTTAAATAAATATTACAAATTAGACATTTCTGCAACAATATATAATCAATTAAATATGAAAACATTATAAAAGTCATTATAAAGATTTCACACCATACAAAGTTTCTCAACACTTCGCAATCTTCACTTCAAACCATAAAATCTCAATTTCCCAGAGCTCAAACTCTCTAGCAGAAAAAAAGCGCTCGACATACCATAACTGACGCATTTTCACTTGGCGTCACTTAGAGAGAGAAAGAGAGAGAGAGAGAGAGAGAGAGAGTCGCGCGCGCACTCCACAATCCCCGCACGGCATCTGCCGCGCGCATTTCACGTCCTTGTACGGCGGCTGAACTTAAAAGGAAGCGACTCTTACACGCTTCCCCGCGAATCCCTCCCAATTGACATGAACAATGAAAAAGAAAATCGAATTAACAAAAAAAAAGGAACAACAAAAAAACCAGCCATAAAGAATCGAAGCAAAGAGGAAAAGACACCAACAGGTATCCAAGCTTAAGAGTGGCACACGAGAGCGTCTCGATGTACACTCTCCGCTTCCGCTTCGCGTACATATACCTCCGCGCGCGCCGCTGTTGAATGGTCTAAATTGGAGCACGAGATTCCGCTCGTTATTTTCCTCTCTCTCTCTCGATTTCTGCGCGCTGCGCTTTCTGAGCGGCGTCGCGCGCTCGTTTGAGGTTTCGGCTGGGGTGCGCGGCATTCGATTCGCGGCACGCTTTGCATACAGAGCTGGGTCTGCGGCTTTTGCGGGGGTGGCGCTGGAAGCGAGGGCTTTGAGTATCGGATTCGTTAGAGGGAAGCGGAGAGAGCTGCGAGCTTTTTTAATTACGCGGGCTCCCGGATTTTTAATAGAGCTTTTGTTGTTTGATGTCGCTGGAGTTTTTTTCTTTTTTTTAATGGGAATGTAGGTTCGGGGAGGGAGGCGTGTGGTAATGAGACGATTTGGGGTCGGCTTTTTGGGAGATTGTGGGGAAAATCGTGAATGAGGGATTGCAGGTTTTTTTTTACGAGGGATGCGCGTTTGAAAATTCACTCGGTAATTATGCGATTGAAAAGGTGCTTTGGAATAGTTTAATTGGGCTTGTGATTTGCGCCCTGACGTGCGGCGTGATTTATAAAAATTCGTACTTTCAGACGAAGTTTACTGGAATTTAAAGGCTGTTTTGAAAGCCTGATATTAAATATAACTGCGGAATGGATTTATTTTTCGCGTTTTTAAACTAGCAGTGATTAACGCTCGCTATTTAGGAGCTAACGGAATCACTAGTTTAATGGATTTAAGGACTGATGATTGTTTAAACCTAATAAATTAGTTTAATAGACGCTGCGGTTCTTCTGCTATCGCAGTTTAAAATATGCGGCGTTACCGTTCTATATCGCAAGATTTTACTCAGATTTCACCAATAATTTATGCGTTCTACAGAAGCTCGTAAAATTCAGTGCTTAGAGAAATTGCGCACGTGGACGAAAGAGGAAAGAGGTGAAATTACTGCTCCACATTGAAATATTAGCATACATTCACAGCTAATCTAATCCACGATATTCACTTAAATAAACAATAAAATAATGTTAAGCGGATTCGATTCTATCAATTAATAATTTACGATATTTCCACAATTTAATACCAACAGTTAACCTAAAATATTCAAAACTAAGTAAAGAACTACTACATTTACAAGAAACTAAAATTTTACGCATCTCCCATCACCTCCCAACACACCCAGCAAACCGACGCCCGTCTAATCCCACCTCATCTTCTGCTTTCAGAAGCCGCCGAACCACGCACTTAGCCGCATGAGCTCAGCCGTCGTTCCCGTCAGCATCGCCAGGGCGCCGTCATCCCATGGCCTCGGGCCTCGGGGCGTCTCATCGTAGCGCGCCGGCGGCGATGCCGTCCGGCCGGACATTCCGCGGCGGCCGATAGTCAAGGCCATGATAGTTAGAGGGAGGACGGCACCATGGCCGTGTCCGTGGATCCTGCCGGTGCTGCTTCTGCTGCTGAGCGGATTCGCGGGCCTGGCCCGGGCTTACCTCGCCGTCCTCTCCTCGAACCTGCCCGCCGGCACTGTGGTCTTCGAGGCCGGGGTGCCTCATCTGGGAGGGAAGAGGAAGTATGCGGCGTCCCAGGATCGGACGGCCTGGTTCGCGCTGAAGTTGCTCAAGGTGCATCCGCACACGGGCAGGGTCACGCTCGCCAAGGGTTTGAATTGCGATGGCCTGCAATATCCGAGGTGAGTGTTAATATGATGAATAGAATTTTTGACGAGTATGAGAATTATTTTTAATAAAATCATATTTTTTAGTAAAGTACTTACAAATAGTATCAAAAGATTTTTAATTAAGTCTGTAAAGTATTCCTACAATAATTATTTGTCAAAATGAATTAGTATCTAACAGTTTAAAATTCGTCTTACCATACCCAGTACATATCTACTTATAAACAGATTCTTAGAAGTAGCTGCAGGTATAATAAAATATTAATTTTAATCAAACTCAAAACTCCTTTTCCCACTTATAATAATTTTTCCTATCATCTCGCACAACAACTACTACCTCCTCCATCATCCTCTCAACAAAAACCATTAACTAAACACTTTTAAACCCTCCTCCCCCTTCATATATAAATCAAATCCCTATAAAACGACCTCCTCCCATCTAACCCTCCCTATCTAAATTATCCAACTATTCACCGCGCATTACAAGCGCATCCGATAAATCCCATCAGCGCCTCTCCCCCTCCCCACCCTCTCTGCCGCCCCCCTAGCCATTAAAAAAAATCCCCATGAAAATCCCCTTAAGCCAGCACGCACGGAACCGTTGACATTGCCCGCGTGTATATACCACCCGTACCTCGCTTGGAAATTACACGCTTCGCGCTCTCTGCTCGCCCTCAGGCTGTTCACGTTCTACATCGACTCGACGAGCTCGCGACTGGGCCGCGCGACCATCGACTACTACAGCCTGCCGCTCAGGGTCCTCGTCACCGGCTGCGGCGGTGAGAACGTTGATCTCGCGGCCACGAAGGGATGGATGGCCGAGACGCTGGCCTCGTACGCGATGCCGAGCACGGACAAGTTCACGGAGGTGTGCCTGAGGACGTCCCAGCTGGTGGCGGCGCTCAGGGACTTCCTGCCGCACACGGCGCTCAAGCAGTGCGAGACCAGATGGGGTGAGTTTCTGGGGATTTATTATTGAGTGGAGAGTGGTTTTGTAAATTTTTTTTGGATGATAGTGATTTTTGTAAATGTTAATATACGGATAAGAGAAAGTTTATACTTTATTACGATATTGCATGCGAAGTATCTAAATAAAAATTTAAATAGAAAATTAGTTTAACTAAAACATGAGTTTATAACTATATTACCATAAATTTAATAGAAATTAAAATAAATTTTAATTTTGCAAAAAAAAAATTATACAAGAATTAAAAACTTATAAAATATGTTTTATTAATCATAAAAATTAACATTTTTACATTTGTTTAAATAACGGTTTATTATGTCTTTAAATGTAGACCAACAAAAATCTAAAACATGCAATTCAATGCCAAGTTAGTAACGTGGGAACGCTAACATTAGATCAGTAGTAACGGACCGTAGGAGGTCGGACAACACTTTTATTTTGCGGCTAATTTAATACATCTATATGGGATTGCCTTTTCCATGTTGTATACTTGTTCAATTTCGTTACAGCTTATAATATCTTAATTTAATGAATCTTACTAGATTCTTCTTGCAAGATAATAAAATAATCAGAAAATATAGATTTTAATATACCATGACAATTCTAAAAGTTCTTTTTCATTATAGCGAACCTTTCAATTTTACTTAGATGCCATTCTACCAATCTTGTACCATTTAACTGTACAACAAACCACTTAGTGATTACACTTACATACCGTAACCTTGCGAAATGTAATACGCCATAATCTAACCAAACTAACCATTTACACGTAGGCGGAGTAGCGGATCCACGCTTCCTAGTCGAAGGCGCAGCGGGCGACCTCGTCTCGGCGTCGGAGCAGTGCTTAGTAGATCCTTTGTGGAAGATCTCGGTATCCATGACGTTGCGCTGCGGAACAACCTACCTGGCCGATGCTGAGCACCGACTTAAGATCGTCTTCCATCACCAGCAGCTCGACGATACCGATCTAGGTCGCAGAGTGCGACGCGAATTGAGGAACCAGTCGCCGTTTTTCGAGCAGGCGCTTTATGTTGCAGCGGTTGAGGAAGAGAAGGATCCGGGAGTGGCGGTGACAGTGGTGAAGGCGAGAGATCCGGAGGGAGGAATCGTTAGGTGAATTAAAATGAAAAGAAATTTTTTCTTAAATGAAATTAAAAATCTAAGTGAATATTCTTTCTTTTTCAATTATTGATTATGTCTATTTATAATTAATTTATTCATTAATAAATTTCTCTAGATTTATATTTACTTATTTAACGTTAAATTAACTTTAATTCTTATAATAGTACGAAGACCTAACTCTTAAATTGTAAAATAATATTTTCAATTGAGCAATTTCAAAATGACTCTACGGCAAACATACCGATCTACTCGACAAATAATCGGACAATCACCTCCGCGCAATCGATTCTCCTAATCATACCCTCGTCTCGCTGCAGGTACACGATGAGTTCGCTGATAGACGCGCGCTCTCAGAGCCTCTTCAACCTGGACGCGTCGAGCGGAAAGGTCACGACCACTGCTCGGCTCGATCGCGAAAACGTCGATGTACACTACTTCCGCGTGCTCGCAGTCGACGACTCGTTCCCTCCTCGCACAGGCACCACCACACTTCAGATCAACGTGCTGGACGCCAACGATCACCCGCCGAAGTTTGAGTCACCGGAGTACGAGGCCACCGTGCACGAGTCTGTGCCAATTGGTTCGAGCGTGATATCGATCAAGGCTACCGATCAGGATTTGGGCAAGAACGCGGAGGTTGAGTACTCGATCATCTCTACGACAGGTGGTGGCACGACGACGCTATCGGAGGATCAGTCTACGTTTAGGTAAATTTAATTACGTTTGATTTATTTATTTATCGAGAATGATGGTTTTAATTATATTGAATGTTTAGGATCGACCCAGTTACGGGTATAGTCACAACGAAAACCTCGCTGGACCGCGAAAAGACCGAGGTCTACACCGTGATAATCCAGGCCTCGGATCTATCAAACCCTCCTGGCAACCGTCGTACGGCTTCGGCAACGTTAGTGGTGCACGTCTTCGACGACAACGATAACTATCCGCAGTTTTCGGATCGCACGTACATAGTCAGCGTGCCCGAGGATCTGGATTACACTATTAATCCGGTGATTGCTGAGATACGTGCGACTGATGCTGATACGGGCTCCAATGCTGCCATACGTTATGCAATCATTGGTGGAAACACGCAAAATACTTTTCAAATTGATTCGCAGAGCGGGGATGTTATACTGGTGAAGCCACTCGATTACGAAACGGTGAAGAATTACAAGATCATAGTGAGGGCACAGGATGGTGGTTCGCCGGCTAAGAGTAACACGACGCAGTTGCTGGTGAGGGTGAAGGATGTTAACGACAATGTGCCGAGGTAAGTAATCGGTGGTAAAATGAACTCTTATACTAATGAAAATAAAGTAATATTATAATTAACCATTTTTTCTAGGTTTCACACGAGTCTATTTCAAGAAGCCGTTTCGGAATCCGTCTCAATTGGTTACTCAGTTCTCAAAGTCCAGGCCTACGACGCGGATGAGGGTCCCAATGCTCAGATTAAGTACTCTATCGGTTCAAGAGACTTGAGTGGAGGTTCCACCGAAAACTTTCCTATCGCCGTGAACTGTGAAACTGGTTGGATATTCACGGTTAAGCAGCTTGATCGCGAGCAGTGCTCTAAGTACCAGTTCGTCGTGGTTGCAAGTGATTCCGGTGAGCCGCCTAAATCGGCCACTGCGACGGTCGTTCTGACCGTTACGGATGTAAACGACAACGATCCATATTTCGATCCAAAGAGTTACGAAGCTGTAATCGCGGAGAACGATCCTCCTGGTACACCGGTTACCACTGTCACTGCCACGGATCCTGACGAGGATGCCAGGATACATTACGAGATCGATTCCGGAAACACCAGAGGTCTGTTTTAAGTAATTATAAATGTGTAATTTACTTGAGAAGCTTAAATTATACTGAATCCTTTATCACCTTAATTACAGGTCGTTTTTCCATAACATCTCAAAACGGTCGAGGTCTGATCACAGTATCCCAACCACTGGATTACAAGCAAGAAAAGCGCTTCGTATTAACCGTAAAAGCCTCAGATTCTGGCGGTCGGAGTGATACAGCTCTAGTGTACGTCAACGTCTCCGATGCCAACAATTACGCCCCGATCTTTGAGAATCCTCCTTATTCCGCCTCAGTATTTGAAGATGCACCAGTCGGCACGACCGTTCTAGTAGTTAGCGCGACGGATTCGGATGTCGGTCAGAATGCTCAGATCACCTATAGTTTGGGCAGCGAAGACGATCCCCCCGAAGGTCGCGAAGGCTCCGAGTTCACTATTAATCCTCAGACTGGAGCTATTACAACGACGAAGCCACTGGATAGGGAAGCAGTAGCCGGATATTTGCTGACCGTCACAGCTAAGGATGGTGGAGTGCCACCGCTAAGCGATACGACAGACGTTGAGATATCTGTGACGGATGTTAATGATAATGCACCGAACTTTGACACAATGCAATATCAAGGTGCTGTGAGAGAGGATGTGTTGATTGGAACGAGTGTTGTCAAGATCACTGCCACCGATATAGATTCCGGGCTTAATGGAAGGGTAAGCTAAAATTGTTTAGAATAGTTAGTAGCTAGAATAGTTTTGTAAATAAAAGAATTTTGATAAATAAAAAAATTTTAAATTGAAATTTTAGATTTCAAACGTAAACTTTATTTAGTAAGAAGATTACAAACATGAATAACAAATGTATATGTAAATTTATGAATTTTAGTTTTATTATTTCATAATCAAGTTATTAAATGTTTATTTCCACCCTCAGGTAAAATACATGTTAGAAAATGACGGTGATGGCTCCTTTGCCATCGATCCAGCCACGGGCGTAATTCGCACTGCCAAAGCTCTCGATCGCGAGTCCACTGCCAAGTATAATCTAAATGCCGTAGCGGTCGATCGTGGTTCTCCAGCCCTTTCCTCTTCCGTCTCGGTAGTGATAAAGATCGAGGACGTAAACGACTCGCCGCCGGCTTTTGAAAAAGACAAGATCGTTCTCTACATACCGGAGAACTCGCCGATCGGCTCAACAGTCGGCGAGATCTACGCCCACGATCCTGATGAGGGGCCCAATGCCGTTGTACAGTACTCAATAATAGGTGGTGAGGATGCTAATAGCTTTCAATTGAATACTCGACCTGGAGCCGATCGTGCAGAGCTCATCTCGCTTCAAGAGCTCGACTATGAGTCCACTAAAAAGAAGTTCGAACTGGTCGTAAGGGCAACATCGGCACCTTTGCGATCAGATGCTATAGTTCAGGTAACTGTTGATGATAAATAACAATAGAAAATTTTATCTTTAAAGTAAAATGTTAAATTTAATTATTATGAATATAATTTTTAGGTTCTTGTGACTGATGTCAACGACAACGCACCAAAGCTAGAAGATTTTCAGATAATCTTCAACAATTTTAAAGACTTTTTCCCTAGTAGTGCTATCGGTAGAGTACCTGCGTTCGATGCTGACGTGACCGACAAGCTCATCTACACGATCCTCTCAGGCAATAACGCAAATTTGATCAGTCTTAATAAGACCACTGGTGAAATAACGCTATCCCCTCAATTAAATACAAATGTACCAAGGGTGGCAACAATGGACGTGTCTGTAACGGATGGTATTAACGAAGCTAAGGCCACGATGACGCTCTCAGTTCGTCTGATCACTGACAAAATGCTCTTTAACTCGATCACCGTGCGTTTGGATGAAATGACAGTCGAGGCTTTCCTCAGTCCACTTTTGGGCTATTTTCTTGACGGTCTAGCAGCTATAATTCCCTGTCCACGCGACAACATCTTTATATTCAGTGTTCAAGAAGATACTGACGTTCACAGTAAGATCCTCAACGTCAGTTTCTCAGCAAAGCGAGTCGAACCGGGATCTAATGACGAGTTCTATAGTTCGCAGTTTTTGCAAGAGCGAGTTTACCTCAATCGTGGCATTTTAGCACGATTGGCCAACGTTAAAGTGTTACCGTTCGATGATAATCTTTGCGTCAGTGAACCTTGTCTCAGTTTCGAGGAGTGTTTGACTGTTCTGAAGTTCGGCAACGCATCCGGATTCGCTAGCAGTAATACTGTGCTTTTTAGGCCAATTTATCCTGTAACCACCTTCACCTGTCAGTGCCCGAAAGGATTCACGGGCAGTAGAGAGGCATATCTATGCGACACCGAGGTGAATCTGTGTTACTCTAATCCATGTAAGAATGGGGGGTCGTGTAGAAGGCGCGAAGGTGGTTATTCGTGCGAATGCCCCGCTAGGTTTGTTGGAAAAAACTGTGAGATATCGTTACAAAGAGACTCTTGTCAACCCAACGTGTGTAAAAGTGGTTCTCAATGTATAAATAAGGTGAATGGTGGATTTTTCTGTGAAAATTGTTCAGTGACTCCTTTGGAAAGTGTTACACCCATTTGTCAACTTAAGGCTCGCAGCTTTACACCTACCACTTTCCTGACTTTCCCATCATTGCGACAAAGACATAGGTTACATCTCAAGATGAGGTTCGCTACAGAGGCATCAGAAGGTCTGTTACTGTACAATGGAAGATACAATGAAAAGCATGACTTCGTTGCATTAGAAATCGTTGAATCCCAAGTGCAATTTAGCTTTTCTCTAGGGGATGAGGTAACTAGAGCGATAGCTAAAATACCCGGAGGAGTTTCCGATGGACAATGGCATGAAGTCCAAGTATCTTATATCAACAGATCAGTGATAGTGTCTCTGGACGACTGCGATATTTCGTTAGCCTTAAGATTCGGCGAGAGACTTGGTGAAAAGTGGTCTTGCGCGGGCAGGAACGAACAAATCCTTGAGGAACGTTGTAGTGATGTCACTGAGACTTGTCATCGATTCCTTGATCTTACAGGCCCCTTGCAACTGGGTGGTCTACCGGCAATACCATCAAGCTTTCAAGTACGTAACAAAGACTTTGTCGGTTGCATCAGTGACTTCCACATAGACCATCGATTTGTAGACCTCAATACCTTCGTAGCAGACAACGGGACGACACCTGGCTGTCCAGAAAAACGAACATTTTGTGCTTCAAATCCGTGCAACAATGACGGCAAGTGTAGAGAAGTTTGGGCAGGCTATGTGTGTGAATGTGCCGAAGGTTACGCAGGACCTCAATGTGATGACGAGGTGGCTAGACCATGGCGTTTTCGTGGCAACGGCTTGCTCAGCTTTAATCCTTTATTGAAACCTATTCAGTTGCCTTGGCTAACTGGTTTTAGTTTAAGGACAAGGAATAAGGATGCTTTTTTGATGACTATCCAGATCGGTCAGAATAGTTCGATCCTGTTTGAGGTTATTGGAGGAAAGCTTGCTGTTTTGCTAGATGGCGCAGATGTAATAAAATCTTGGATAAATGTGAATGATGGCGAGTGGCATAGAATCGAGGTGCGCTGGCAAAGCGGACAAGTTTCACTGGATTTAGATTATAGAGACAGACCTTTGGTGCAGACTCTACCGGCTAAATTACAAGGATTATACGTTGGAAGGACATTAATTGGTGGATCGGATAGTTCCTTTAACACTGAATTACCATTCTTCACTGGGTGCTTACAAGACGTACGGATAGGAACAAATCAAACTTTACTTCAACGGCCGATAATTCAAGAGAACGTTGGATCTGGATGCGAAGCTGAAGATACCTGTCAAGATCAGTGTTCAGAGTCTGCAACTTGTGTCACCAAGTGGGAACTGAGCGAGTGCGTCTGTGCAGAAGGTAGAGTCGGTCAAGGTTGCGAGAAAATCTGTGACGTCGATCCTTGTAGCGAATCTGGTACATGCATCGAGAAGCCAGATAGTAAAAAAGGTTATGGATGTCAATGCAAATCACCGGAATATTCTGGAGAGTATTGCGAAGTAAAAGGTAATTTTTTTTCTATTAAAAGTTGGTATCTATTACTTAAATTTATTTAAGAATGACACATTTAATAACATTTTTGGATTTTAAAAATACGTTTAAAACTTAATGAGCATCTAATAAGCGTTTTATGACCTCTTGCAGCTGATCAGCCTTGTCCAGCCACCTGGTGGGGTACTCCAGTATGTGGACCATGTCACTGTGATGAGTCCCGTGGTTATGATCCCGCTTGCAATAAAACCACTGGTGAATGCTACTGCAAGGAGAACCATTACCAACCACCCGGCGAAAAGGAGTGTATACCCTGCAATTGCTATGCAACGGGTAGTTTTGGTCCACGGTGCGATGCTCTAACCGGTCAATGTAGATGCAGAAGTGGGGTTATTGGAAGAGCTTGTACTGCTTGCCCTAACTCGTATGCAGAAGTGACTTTGAAGGGTTGCGAAGTCATTTACGACGGATGCCCAAGGTAAGAATTACTATAGGATAAATATTTATATATTGATTGCACATATTACAGATAAATCTATATTTTTAAATCTATGTTAGATCCTTCTCTGACGGCCTTTGGTGGTCTCGCACAAAATTCGGTCAGACGGCCATCGAAGATTGTCCAGGCACAGCTGAGGGTAAAGCGTCTCGTTCATGTGATGACAAGCTTGGTGGCTGGCAGCCTCCGGATCTTTTCAATTGTACATCCGAGGCGTTTATTGAACAGCGACACCAGCTTGCTGCGATGGAGACCAATGAACTGACACTCAACACCTACATCGCCGTCAAGATGGCCATGGAGCTGCATAAAGCCGTCAATGTCACCAAAACGCTTTACGGCGCCGATTTACTAGTCACAGAATCTCTTTTGGTAGCTCTTTTGAAGTATGAAGATAGCTTGGCTGGACTAAATCTTACCCATAGTCAAGACAAGGATTACGTGGCTCATCTGGTGGGCATCGCTGGCGCTATCTTACAGAAAAGGTACAGCGATAACTGGGCGAGAATCGAGACGTTGACTGGTGACACTCCGGATAGAATCATGCTAAGCATGGCTGAATATTTAAAGACCTTGGCTGTCTCGCAACATGATACATACACGAGTCCTTTCGAAGTGGTGGATGTCGATGTTGGTAAGTTTCTTTATTTCGTTATTAAACGAACATGTCTCAGTAATTTATTTAATAAGAGTTAAATAAAATATTCTAACAAATTAGTAAAACCAAAATTATTATATCTTTTAAATTTTTTACAAAAACAATAGTTTAACTAACTGTTATTAATATTTGAATACAGTATTAGGTTTGGATATCGTCACATCTGAAAGTTTATTTGGTTATGAGGCGGCTGACGAGTATAAGGAGGATGCTTCACTTTCCACTGCCAGGCCGACGGAGGCCGATCAAAAAGTCATACTGCCAGATACATCTGCCTTTTTTGTTTCGCCTTTACACATGGGCCCATCGATAAGCTTTCCAAAGTACAACAATTACATGCCTGATCCGAATAAGTTCGATCCGCATTCAAAAATACAAGTGCCTCTAAGCCTTTTGGGTATACAATCCGTTGCTCAAGGCGATCTCAATGTCAAAAACAGTTTAAGTAATCATAAGGCCGTGCTAAGCTACGTGCAATATCGACAACTCGGCACTTTACTGCCAAAAAGGTAACACGACAAAATCATGTTATTTATATTTTAAAAAGAAAATGAAATTATTATAAATTAATCGAATATTAATGTTTTTCAGATTTGATGATTCTGTAGCCGTAAGATGGGGAGTTGAAGTAGCAATTGGATCACCTATTATAACGGTATCCGTCCTAGTGCCATCCGAAACTGGATACGAAACCCTTACAGGTATTCCCCTTAAATCTCCCGTCCGAGTACAGATGTGGCTAAGCGAGGACGATGGCTACAAAACTCGAGTCAATCCACAATGTGTTCACTGGAGTACTGCTAGAGGGTAAGGCTCATTTATTCCTGTCAATATAATTTCTGCAAGTAAATTTCAATGAAACGCATTAGACAATATTTTCCACACCCTTTATTAATATAATCCTTCAACATTTTTAAGAATTGGCGAATGGAGCAGACTAGGTTGCACGACGGAAGTGGACGATACTAACGTACCACTTGGCATGATGGTTAACTGCTCCTGCATCAAACTCTCAACCTTTGCCGTGCTCACCGACGTTTTGGACCTGGAATACGTACCAGAACCGTCGCTTTTAGAGGACGTGACCAGCTATAGTGCGTTCATCATAGCCCTGCCCCTACTGCTCACAACAGTTGTGATCCTCGCGTTGATACGCGGCGGCGAGACCAACTCCAACAGCATCCACAAGAATCTCGTGTTCTGCGTCTTCCAGGCTGAGCTGCTCTATCTCGTAGCCCTCAAAGCTAGGAATGCCCTGATTGGCAACGAGTTCCCATGCAAGCTAATTGCTATTGGTCTGCACTATTCCTGGCTAAGCACGTTTTCCTGGACGTTGGTGGACTCGATACATTTGTACAGGATGCTAACGGAGATGAGGGATATTAATCATGGGCAGATGGGTTTCTACTACACGCTTGGGTACGCAGTGCCAGCAATCATTGTGGGATTGACAATCGGGGTTCGAGCCGACCAGTATGGAAATTTCTACTTGTAAGTAATCTTGATTGCTTTAAATAATCATTACATAATATATCTTTCAATAATAGTAATTTTTGTAATCAATTCTTTCCAGTTGCTGGTTATCAATCTACGAGAACGTCATCTGGTCGCTAATTGGCCCGATCTGCCTAATGGTCTTCATGAACTTCTGCATTCTCGCCCTATCGGTCCGTGCGGCCTTCACCCTCAAAGAGCACATTATGGGCTTCGGCAATCTGCGAACGCTGCTCTGGCTATCAGTAGCCTCGCTACCACTGCTCGGTACCACCTGGACCCTGGCGGTGCTTGGCGCCTCCGAGAACTCGCCCACTTTATCTTACATGCTGAGCGTGTCGATTGTTGTCCACGCGACATTTAGCCTCGTTGGTTACTGTTTCGTGAATGGAAGAGTTCGGAGGAATCTGTACTTAAGTCTGCTGAAGTGTATAGGGAAGAAAGCGCCGCTGCTCGACGTTAGCATGGCCAATGGGAGTAGTAGCCAAAACGTCAACAATACCGGAGCCACGGTATGTAGATTGTATTTTTAATTTTTAATAAATAAATAGTAATAATAGAGGAAGTGTATATTTAAATTATGACATGCCAAACTGAGCTTTATCTAGTTGTGATCATTTTGTTGCTATGTATACTTACAATATAAAATTTCAGCGGTCTGGGATCGCGTACTCGTCGACATACGGAGGTACCGATGCCAACTCCAAAAGAGTCCACGTCGGAGTGTCGACGAGCAGCGAAACGTCTCGGAGCACCAACAAGACCTCCTCCAGTCCCTACCGGAGCGACACGCAGCTCCGGAACACGTCGACCTCGACAAGTAACTACAACAGCGATCGTGGAGCTTACATGTCCAAGCGGAGCAATCACTCCACGAGACTCAGAAGACATGGTAAGAACTCTTAATTAATTAATAACCTGTCTTAATAGCGGAGGCGAAACAAGAACGCGAAACCCAACGCAGGGATTCCGAGTCGGATTCGGACGCGACGCCACCGGACGGCCGAGGCCGCCCTCTAGAGTTGGGCAGCTCGCATAGTACCAGCGACGATGAGGATAATTCGGCGCGCAGTGGATCCAAGTCGGCGCCACTCGCTTCTTCGAAAGTACATAAAAACATGGGAGTATCGACGCAGCGCGACTCACCGATGACGCACGCTTACTTGCCGAATATTTCGGATAATGCCGAACCGCTTAATGTGTTGCACTGCTCAAGCACAGATCTGTTCCCGAATATCAAGCCGATCTATGCGCCGAGGTGGAGCTCACAGCTACCGGAAGCTTATCTGCCTCCGACCAATAGTAAGTGATTTTTTAATAATATAATTATTTTTTATTAGAGGTAAGTAATTCAATCTCCACTGAGCCAAGGTGTATAAAATTTTTTACGTTTTATGCTCACGATTCGATGAATTAGCTACCGTCCTTCTCGAAGCTATGGTTAATTCTTTTATATTATAAATAAGTCGATCTTATGAAGTATCTTAAATAGGAATTCATTGATGAAAGTTCATGAAATGGGTACAATAAGTAGTAACAGACATGTTTGGTTGTACTTTACGACAATGAGATTATCATGCGCGCCTGCAAAGTTTCAAAGTTATGAAACATAGATCTAAAATGTTATTTTATCAATGCATTTCAATAAAACTATTTTAATTCTAAAAGAGCTAATCAAAAGACAAGTGCTTCTGTCAAAAATGCTTCGATAATATCAGCTCATATTATCTTTATAAGTTGATTCAATTATATCTATGAAATGTTTATTATGTTTTAAGCTTTTAAGTAGAAATTAGATAATTTTTTAATAATAATATAGAGCAGATACTGTTTTGGGGCTGAAGATTTAAATAGCTGAGAATTACTTGGACACATTAAAACAAATATTAAATGCAAACACAAAATGAATAAACGCCTTTTCGGAGTTAATCTAATAAACCGTCAATAATAACACTCTGAATACTTTAAAGAGATTTAATTCTTCGTCAAATGTTTACCTTTGTACAAATGCATTTTTATCATTTTTCTTTTTGAAGAATCATATTTTATATTTTACGTAATTCGCCAATATTTCTATTAAATTTCACTTAAATTGAAAATCTCTTCAAAATTTTTCTTCACAAAGCATTACTCCCTGAAATTATTCTCCCTGAAATATTCAGAGCTTAATCAATCCCCGAGCACCACTCAATACTCCAACGATTAACCAGGCAAATTTTTAACTCTGTAGTAGACGCCCGTGGCAGCCAATGGTCTGGCGGTACGATGTCCGACAACGAGATGGCCTCAACCAAAACCGCCAGTCCCAACCCACTCACCTACGCTGAGCTGAACCTCCACCATCCCAAACTTCACACCGACGACAACTACTCCGAAACCGAGGAGAAATTCAACATAGCCGATAAATACTTGTATCCGTACACCGCTGCAGATGAAGCCGCCGAGCAACATCATTTGCAGCAACAACAGCAACAGCAACACCATCCCTTGTCACCTACGCCGTACCAGCTTTCGATGCCCTCGAGGATACTGAGCTCTAGTCTGAGTCATCACTCGCAGACGTCGAACCATGATAATTTTAATAGCGGGTACGAGAGATACGGGAGTTTGAAGAGAGGGCAGATGCACAAGATGAACCATGACAATCTTAGTCCTTACCCTGATAGGTAAGTTAAAATATTGCATTCAGTAAATTAATATTAAGCTGTAAAAATAAGAATAATGCAATCCTATTTGTAATACTTTTAGATACGGAAGTCTGAAACGTGGAGGCAGTCTGCACGGCTCTTACCATGACAACCTAAACACCGGCCTGGAGAGGTACGGCAGTCTAAAGCGTGGCAAAATTACACCGACGATGCTGGAGGACACGACTGACTATATAATGCCGATCAGCAGTCGGACATTGTCAGGTTCCCTGAGCCACGACCTGCAGCAACATAGTAATGAGCTTGCCGCTCTTAGGCAACTACAGCTCCAGCAGCAACAGATGCAGTACGAGCATACGATCATTGAGACTGAGTGAGTAATATGTAGTTTTTCTAGGTAAATTAGGAATGGTATAATTGCTTTTTAATCATTTGGTGAGCGATGGGAATTAAAATATCGAAAATTGGTTGTTAAAAGTAGAAATGCAATGGTTTCTTTTTCAGATACGATTCTAAAAAAAGAATAAAATAAATTTTAATAAATGTAGAATAAATTAACACTATTGTTTGATAAGTGTACAAAAAATTAAACAACTTCAAAATGAGAGTTTATATTATTTAATAATTATTATCATCACAAAAATATGTAACGAGTACTTATATCCAAAAATTATTTTAAAGAATAAATATACAACTCTCTTTTTGAATAACGATTCACATTATATTACTTCTACTCTTATTCTACTAATTTGGTGCTGGTGTACTCATTACTAATTTTATCTTTTTCATAATGTTTGGCTGGGATTTTGAAATCACTAACAGTGAGGAGGTGAGGTTCTTAAGTAATCAAAATTTCTAGATGATTGACTGTGAACTTAAACTTGAAAATATTAAAGTATTATATTATTTGTAACTCGTTTATTAGTTTAAAGATAATTCAAATTTCGGTTACAGTCGTCCATCTAGAAATTAATAATATGCAAAACATAAATAGGCAATCTAAACATTAAATTTTGTGATTTCAGGAAGGATATTAGTAATGCAGAAACGTCCGTATGACAATCTTGTCTACAAAACAAACAAAATTAAGAAGAAACAAAGCAACAAAATGTCGTACAAACTTTACAGAGTAAAATATTTTAGGCTTAGCCATTTTACACGCAATGATTAAATATTAAGATTAAGAGAAGACAAAAGCGAATTTTAAGTAGCGGCCATGTCCGCACTTAAAGTGAAGTAGCCATATATCAAATTGCAAGTGTGTGTGAGTGCCTGTTAATATTGTGCTTATGTCGTTTGGAACACTTTGAAAACGAATGATTGTATAATGTTTAATTTAAGTATACAGGACTTATATGTCTCAGTCAGTTCGATGATGAATCGAATCTTTTTAGACTCCAAACCTGTAGTATAATGATCTCTTCGCTCTCATTTTTCATCTATCATCTATCAGCGAAAATAAAAAATGTCATTTCTTGTAATTTATGTATTTTTTTATACAATACTCAGTATTTGTGCAATGTAAACATTCCAATGTATTTTTATCATGTTTTATTTAGATTTTTATGCCGAATTTGCATTCTTTACATGCCAAGAAGAACGTAAAATAAGTATGAAAAAGCGTACTATATATATAATATTGTACTTTACTTTAATACTCGAATCTTTTGTATATATTTATATATGAAGAAATTTAACGAAATACAAATAATTTATATACCCAATATGCATCGTTTTATTTTATTTTCTTCTATAACCCACACAGTATGAAATATTTCCAAAATATTTCATGCTGTATGGGAAACTATTATAATATTTCACAAAAAATTTAAATCTTATATACATTATTAACTTTTTACAAATTATTGAACTTAAACTTAAAAAATTGAAGCTCCTTTTATGCACATAAAAAAATTATAAAGCATAAATAATTATTTTAGAGAAAACTTAAAAATATATATATTACTCATAGTTCAAATTTTTACAGCTTATTCTTGAATACTCGATGGGCCACGTAGTGTTCTTGTAGATTTAAACAAACTTTCATTCGCAACTCCTCATCAATGTCTAAATAACGAAGCACCGACCCGCTATTCACCGGGGGCCAGTAAAATGGCACTAACTCACTTGTGGACGGTGTTGGTAGTCTATGTATACACATAAAAAGAAAAAATATATTTATTAAACTTGGTTTATTTCGGGTAGCTAATTTTGTCTTTTGAGCCAGGAATTGATAATTTTGTACATACCCGGTTGTTGCAAAGTTAGTCCATAATTCTATCATTTGCTCCATAACTTTATAAACAGTTGTACCTTCCTTAATAGGCTCTAAAGACAGCTTCTCACCTAATTTTCCTCTAAAAATAAATGCGAGTTCGTCTCCATGGCAAGCACCTAAGGTCGAAATGAATTATGTTATGAATCATGTAAAATTTGTTTATTGAATTAATATTTAGATAAGTATGTTCAATTATTAAATTCTTATTTCTGGTATATATTTATTAACTAAAGACTGCATCAACATTTAAACGATATATTTCGTATAAAGTTGTTATACGTGATAATATTTAAACAAATAAGGATACAATAAAAAAAAATATTAATACAGAAAATATAAGCTATTTTTTGACCTTTTTTTATGTTGAAGTTTAACAATGCCTTAAAAGGCGACAAACATTTATCATAACTGAATCTGTAAAAATACGTTGGTGCGCAGCTCTTCTCAACTTGCGTCTTCACAACTCTTTGAATAGCTTCAACGAAATGCATGTCCCCAAGCAAATCAACCAGCCTAACATCATCTATTGTTATGTCATCGTACTTGCAGTACAAATACCACAGATCCTCAGGAGTAATGTTGTATTTTTTCAACAACTCCATATTTGTAGGGTGCACATACTTGGCGAATGAGCTTTTGAATTGGTCGAAATGCTTTCCTATATCTGTAACATAGAATATTTTTATATTATCTTTGACTCTCCCTTAGTGTTTGCTAAAATCATTGATTATTGCAAAAATTACGTGCTCCGCTGAGAAGAATCATGCCCTCCTTATCGGTGTGTCCGATGAGCAGAGGAAGTTGAACTCCTTCCTCGGCGGCCACAGCCGGATGTACGGGCATGAATGGACTTTCCGATTTGTCATCGATTCCTGGTCCAAAAGTAAAAAGAAACTGCAGCTTTTCCTACATCATAAATGAAGGTTTTAATTATAATGGTTAATAGACAAAATGAAAATAATGGCCAAATTTTAAACACCTCAAGTTTTAAAAGTTTCTCTTGAACTTCTATTAATTTTTCACTATCGACGCTCCTAAGAAATTCAACAATAGCTTTATGATCACGAGTTTTGTTTCCTAATTGTTCGCACAATCGATATGCGATGATTTTGGCATTGTTCGTTATGCTAGCCCAAGGGTTTGTAGCAACGCCGCTTTGAGCTATTGCCTTGTGAAAGAGTCCTGCAATGGTTTAACGCGTGTTATTGGATTGTCAAAATATTTGTTTTTGATATCAAATGCATTGTTAATTGAACAAGGAAAAATACAATTTTAGCTCACCTTTCGATAATGGAGATAAGCAAAGATAGTGAACTGAGGCCCCGCCAGCGCTTTCACCAAAAATCGTAACATTACCAGGATCTCCTCCGAAATTGGCGATGTTATCGCGAACCCATTGCAAAGCTAGTACTTGATCCTTTAAACCTTGATTACCTGGAGCTGTTTCATCCTCCAAATTTAAGAAGCCTGTTAATCAAACAAATTATTTTAAAATAGTCTTTATTTAGCATATAATTTTTATTCTACTCAAATTGCTATAAGGTTACAAAAATTATATAAAATAGTTTTTTATATATGACAAATTATTTATAATGACTTAAATATTTTTAAAAATATTAACAATGAATAATTATATATAAAAACAATGATTATATATAATCACTTATGTATAAAAAAAATTATTTTACATTTTAGTATCTAAAAAACTAATTTATCTAGAATCTGTGCCAATCAAGTTTAATTGGTCACTTGGTACATATACTCTAAAAAACCTACTTAATCTTAACCGTTGAACCAAAATCGTACGTCTCATTAACAAAAACATATAAAAATTGTACCACCTTAGCTCTATAACTAGCCCCGCTCTCCCTACACAACAACACTTGTCAGTAACAAAAATAGCTTCTCTAAATCCAATAGTTACATACCTAAAACGCCGAGCCTGTAATTAATGGTAACAACGACGATGTCCTTGCGTAAGAGATAGTCAGGTCCGTACAATAGATCGTCACCAGAGCCGAAGACAAAAGCGCCACCGTGGATCCAGACCATAACGGGCCGACGCTTTGCAGGCTCCAAATTCTGCGCGTACACATTCAAATACAGGCAGTCATCGCCACCCTCGACCTTCATCGTCATCATGTTCATCTGGGCGCACATCGGACCGAAGTCCTTGGCGTCCCGGACGCCGGTCCATGGTTCGGCTGGCAAAGGATCCTTAGCAATTTAAGAATTAGCGAGTTGAATAAAATTTTTAATCGAATATAATCTCTTAAAGTTAATTTTTTCGGTAATCAAAAAATTTACTCTTTATAAGGAAGAAGTAAATTTATATATGATTTACTTATACGTTACAGCTCTAAGTGTCAGAATTTGAATTTGAATTTGTTGGGTAGGGTCAGATTGTTAGCGAATTCTCTGTTTCACTTTCGTTCACGACCAATCATACCACATGACTAACCTTACCTTAAATAATTCAAAGTACTTAAATAACCAATCCGGCACTTAGAACTGACACCGCATGTACATCTAAGTAGTAAACAACCCATCCTACTCAGACAATCACACTGCGCAGTCTAGCACTTGTCAAGCGTTATAACTTAATTCAAATAAACAAACTCACCTTGAATCTCAGCTGGCCGATCGGCGGCTTCGCAAACGGAATCCCCTTAAAAGCGCAGAAATCTTGACCGAGAATACCGCGCTCGATGACACCGCGAACTTTGCCGGTAAGCGTATCAGCAACAGGTCCGCTCATTCTTTCGGCTACCTCTATATGCATCAGCTGTGAGAAAGGCTGTTATATAAAGCAATCGCGAACCGCCGCGACGACAGATATACAGACAAGCGGCGAGCTCGGACTCGCGCGTCCAAGTGAGTAATCTATCACGAGGCGCGTGAGAGCGCCAACTGCGCTGGCAAGTGTGCGAAGCGATCCCTGCCTTCTTCAACCTCATGTTTTGGAGATAAACCGGTTAGCGCGTTATAGCTTTAGTTTGCCCCTTCCCCTGATTGCTCTTCAATAAGCAAACCTGATATTGCGAGTTGGCGGTAAGGACACGCGCTGATGTTGTATGCTTAACTGCGAAAATAGTTGAGTTGAGATGTATAAAGAGGAAATATTATGCAATAGGCGAACGTTGTTAGATTCGAGCAAATTTTACGAGTCACCGTGCGTTTCACAATAATGCGCGGTGAGTAAGATTCGTGTCCACTTATGCGGGTGGGTCAGGATGAGAGTGGCATAAATTAGGTTTGAAAAAAATAAGTTTGAAGAAAATTTTCATAAATTTGGATATTATATATGTATGTGTGTGCGTGCGTGTGCGCGCGCGCGTGTGTGTGTCTGAGACAGAGAATATAAATAAATTATATTAAACATTTATTTATATGAGAGATTTTTCGTCAAATTGGTAGACAAATATTTCAAAATTTCTAAAATTCTGAATCTATTTTTGTGTGTGTATAAGCTACTCTTGTTCTAATCCATACACATACAGTCTTATATTTTTCTGTCAAATCCTTGAAAATTCAAGCAGGATTGACCTTTAGAGACACGTGATGTTTTTGCATATTTTATCTTCTATATATCTAATATTTATCGAGATCAGTCGCCTTTTTTTCAAAGGCTGAGTATTAAATAGAAATAAAGTGTGCCAGGATCTCAATTTTTCTTATGAAACTTCTCTTAAATTCAAAATAACGCAAATAAAATTGGTTTTTTACAAATATTTTTTTTAACTTATACTATTTGAAACATTTTTTTAATGATTGATCAAAATTACTTTTCTACCAAAAATATTTTTTTTATTATGCACATAGGTATAACCGTTAGTTTGGCAGGTCTTCGTTATTTTTCATAACAAAATTGAAATTAACAACTAAGACGGGCAACACGTTGTGAAAAAAAAGTTCTTATGCCTATAGTTACATTTGCGATGTTGCCATTTGAGGTAAACGTTCAGAAAAATATAATGACACATATTGTAAAAAGTACTCGCATTAAATAAGCTTATCGTCTTGATAAAAATTACTTTTATTATTACTTTGAAAATATAAATAAATTACAAAATACAATTGAATTAATACTCAGAGGAGCATTCTCAGCTAAATAAACTTAATTTATTATGTATATATCCGTTTCAACGCCAGCAGCTACAGAATTTTCGATGATAAAATGACTTCTGTTTCAGCTACTTTACTAACCAAATAAGTCAGAACGTCCAGCGTTCAAACGGAGCGAATGCACTAAGTTGTTTTGCATGAGGCAGACCAAAAACAATCTCTAATCATCCTTAAAAATAAAATCAATCGATAATTTCATTTTATTTTTTATTATTTGTTGTCGATTTTAAAATTTTGAGTACATCTTAATTTACCTAATTGGGTTAAGAACATTAATAATAATGGTACACTAAACAATTACTTATACAGCTATACAAGTAAATACCAGTTGATAGAGAGCACAATCTAATTAAATAGCCAATTACATAGTAAAAATAATCAATATTTCGTAATTTACTTTATAAAGATTGCTAAAATCGTGAACAGTTTCAATATTACCCACTGGGTAAGAAAAATTTCACTTTATCTACACTAACCACTATACACGTTATATACTTTATAAATCAGTTCTTAAAAATTATTTTTATTACAAAGTTTTAAAATTCATAACTTCGATGTTTTCAAGAAAAATGTGACTATAAAAGTTTTATGAAAAATTATTAAAATTTAAGCTTTCAAGCTGTACACTGTTTGCTGCAAATATGAAAAAACATTTTTACATGGAATAGTTCAGTATAATTCGTATTCAGGTATAATTGTATTACGTTTACAAATTTTGCTCGAATGTTCGAATGATTTTTCTTTTTAAAAGTGACTAGACAGACGCAATATAGCCTCGCATTATGTTACAGCAGATGTGAAACCATCTCTCTTGAAAATGAAAAATTCATTCAGATCGTTATATATCTCATATCATCTTATAAACTAAAGAATTATTTATTTCCACTGCGATATATGCCTAAATGCCACATGCAAGTCTTTACGATCTCTGGAATTTAACACGACAATATGAGCCACTTTGTGCATTTTTTATTACAAAGCCGCGCTACAAAAAGCCGCTAGAAATAAACATTTTATTTTTCTCTTCAAGCCACACATAAGGTGTGTCTTTGATTACACAGTTTTACAACCACAAATAATATGGCTGCCTATTTAAAGGGCTTAACTTTATAAACAGCATTAAAATTCGAAAAAAATCTAAAATAACCTTGTCTTCGAAATGTCAAAATTATTTTTAAATTATTTGAGATATACTAGTTAAAAACTATATTTTTAAATTCTTAATACTTCAGGGTATATTAAAAAAAAAACGAATGCATATTTTTTAAATTTTAAAAGAAAGTACATGAAAATAAAATTTAAAGTTTCTTTTGATTCCGAGTGTTATACAACATTTTAGCGAAATTCCGAGAACGAGCTTTACGTTACATTTTCTTATAACTCTCGTTATCGTTAAACTTTTTCTGCGATGATTCACGACTATATAAAATTACGTTTCTATGGACTAGGATATTAATAAAACACCACTCTCTCATTCTCTCTAGACGCTCTCGCCGTCCGAAACAACGGATAGCGACTGTAACTTGGGCACCGAGTAATTATCTGTGTGAGCGGCGGTATTATTGGCGGCTGAGTTGATATGAACCCGACTGGACGCACGCTCCAACGTCGACGGCGCTGACGGGGTGTCCTGGTGAGCTTTTGGAGGTATCGGTGGTGGACTAGCCTGCAAATTCCATTTTCAATTAATATACAAAAATAAAAAGAACTAACTAAAATAGAAAAAATTATTTTACTTTACCTCCTGACACGAAATGACATGCGAGTTCTGGAATGAGCTGATGCTGGTGAAGCTGACAGTGGACACATTCATGGAGCTTATCACAGAGGGTGGAGAGATGTTCATGATGTCGTTGCACCGGGCGCGTGGCTCGAAATCCTCGTAGCTGAGATTGTTGAGGTTCGACAGGTGTGATTGAAAGTCCGAGAGACTGGAGAGCGTGGATATGCCACTGTCGCGCAGATCATGAGAATCGTTAGAGTTCCGGTGGTCCTCTTCGGTGGCCCACTCGGTACGCTTATGTGACAATCGTTTAGGTGGTGCTGGCGGTGCCGGTAAGCTTGCACTCATGTCTCTTTTGTCTGGTGCTGAACAAGAAAACAGATGTTTATTTTATATTAATTGATTGAGCGAAAAATTAATTGGGTAAGCGAAAGAAAGATGATTACACTAAATTCCGTTTGATTGTGATTATTGCATTCTTTATTACAAATCTCTCAATTTGCTTTAAAAAATTTGCTGAATTAAGCTTACGAAAATTGGTATGTTTCAAAATGTTGAGGCAAAAATGAAAGGAAAAAATATTTATTTAGATTTAGTTTTAGATTTTTTAGTTAACCATTTACTAACTGTATCAATACCGTTCAGAAGAATTTTGATATAATGGAAAGACTAATTTCATGTTATAGACTCAATCACAATCAAATTAGGATGTATCTCATAGTAAGTTAAACAAATAAATTATCACATTTTATTCTCTGGGGTTTTTCTAAAATTGTTTTTTTTGGATCCACGATAGATACTTGTGAGATACATCATTTAGAGGATGTGAAACTCACTAACGGTGTTCAATCAACTATTATTTAAAAAATTTCAAATAATACATATGAATCTATTAAATGTGCTTTCACAAAAAGATTTCAAACTACACTCTAAAACAGTAAACCACTAAAGTGCATCCAGATATAATCTAAAACACAACTTACATA
>JAPYZA010000242.1:0-40246 GCA_030522685.1 Eupelmus azureus
TCGCGGAACGAAAGTTGATCGATTTTTACAAAATAAATGGAACTGCACAATATTGACTTTTTTGTTATAAAACGAATAACGGAGATGTAGTATCATACATCATAATCTCAGTTACATCATTTCTGAAATTCCAGGCAATTGATTGTATTCGCAATTACTGCCTTTTACAAGTTAATTGCAATCAGGCATTACGGTATCGTTCATTTCAGACTTGTATTGAATAAAAGCAATATATGTGTATATATACTCGTGTAGCACACGGCTTTTCGTTATTATTGGTGGAAAAAGTAAACTTTTCTACATTTCGATTTCGGTACACGAACGAGCATTGTATAACTCAAGTGCAGTGCATCAGGGACAAGGATTACAGGATACCAATTAAATTTAACTGTGGACTGTTCGAGCGCTTTCGGATGAACGATCAATCATATTTTATCATTTCGTCATTCATTTACATCCTACAACGTATTGAAAAAATAAACAAATAAACAAAAAAGTACATGATTTAAAATTTTTTATATTATAAAAAATAACATAAATGGTATAAATCATCATCGGTCTATCATTCCACAATCCAAAAACTACATCCACTCATACGCTTAAACAACGCCACCAAACCCGCCAATTTCCAACCAGAGTCCAGCAGTCGTGAGCACCGCTTTAATCGACGAAATCGCAAAAATACAATACAGCCGCAGAAATAAACGGAAGCGAAAACCGCAGCATTTTGATCGGCGCATTAAACGCAAAAGCCCATCAACAATAGCAGACTCGCGCCCTACGCCCCCGCAGACGCATCGCGCTCGGAAAATCAGTTTTGCGGGCTCTCGCACGCAACAAAAACTCGCGGGAAATGCATTTACCGGCGCGTCAACGCGCCTCCCTCCCCGCGGCTCATTTGATTAAGATTTCAATTGGGGCGCTGCTTTTTGCGGTCTCGCCGGCGAGTTCGTTACTCCCGCAAAACGGAAACAGGAGGCAAAAATGTCGGCGCTTAATCGCGAGAAATTCCGGAGGCTAGCGCGCACGCGAGAAATCCCCGGGGAGTGAGTTTAATCCAAATTGAAGAATAATATCGCGCGGAGCGCAATCCCTCGAAAAACGAAAGCTCTCCCCGCAAGCTCGCTACAGTTGGAATTCAAATATTCCGAATGGAAAGCGAGTCGAAGCCGCGCGCGCGCGCGCGCCAGATATGAAAGGATCTTCGCGGGGAGAAGACAAGGGGAGAAAAGAAGGCGAAAGAAGAAGCGCCAGCTGCGAGGAGAGGAGGACAGGGCGCGATAAAAAAGCCAGTAGGCGATGTGTCTCGCTTGAGCTTTTTCACCGCCAATTCTCGCGGCTTTTCGTCTGTATATATATAGCAGAGCGCGCGGCTCTGCCGGCGGGAGTTTCATTAATCCCGCATCGACCTTATCTCGAGCGCATAAGCCGAGCTCGCTCGATTTAACATGCGCATCTCGCGGGCCGCCGCCCGTTGTCTTATCGGGGCCTTTGCATCTTAATCGAATTCTTGTTCATTGTACGATCCCAGCCGCCCTCGTCTTCTCTCCTTTTTTGCTCTTCGCGGCAAGAGAGAGGCGCTTCGTGTTCCTTTTGCAGGACAGAGAGAGTGGGAGTCGAGAAACAAGATACACCTCGCTCGGACTTTGGAGAATTATGCAGCTCGGCCGGCTTCGAGACGGAATACCAATGATGCGCGGGCTCGCTGCGGATTTTGCATTTTCTCCGGGAGAGTGCGTTATACAAATGTATACGGCGCTCGGGGATGGCTTAGTTTCAGGTAAACATTTTCCGTTTTGGATTTTTAAATCCCGAGCCAAGCGCACCGCTTGAATGGCCCGAATAAAATGCCAGGGGCTGCATTATGCATTTTTAGAGTGTATGTATAGGGCTTTTCGAAGTTAATTTTTTTCAATGTTTTATGCGGAAGAGGACGCGGTATTTTGCTCTGTTTGTATTTTTCGGTAATGAATTGGTTCGATGAAATATTTTATTTTATCTTTAAAGAAATAAAAATAAATGGTGAACAGGTAACAGTTTTACTCGAAAACAGTTTTAATTTGCGAGGCTTTCAGTTTCAACTTTTAATTGACCAATGTATTCTCACGGATAGACAGCTCGTCGCGCTCGAACCGCCGACGTTTTTCATACGCCTTTTAAACCTCATCTGCGCACGGTTACGAGTTTTTCCATCTACAACCACACTCCCAGCATTTACTTCCACAACGACCCGAACAATAAAAACCCAACAATCGCGCGCAGTTCAAGTTCGCTCCCGGCATATACGCACACCGACACCTAAAGCCCCAGCGCGACGATGGCATCCTCAATTCTTAACGGCGCGCGCATAAACGTCGACGCTGTTTTTCCATCGCCGTTAAAAAAACACGAGCTTACATTCATCCATTCCAGCGTTATACCCACTTTTGTATTTTCCCCGAGCAGAGGGTATATATACTTTGTCGACTGCGCGTAGCGAGCCACGAGTTGCTTTTCTCGCGTGCCAGCTCTGCAGTCGATCGAGCGCGCATCCACTTTGAATTTGCTCGCGTGCGCGGCGGCGTCAAAGGCCGCCCGTGTAGTTCGCGGAAATTATGTAAACTTAATATCGGTATTGGATCGGCGTGCTAGATCGTTATTATCGGCGCGCGCTCGAAATTCCTGTCGGGATGCGATGTGCTTATGTGATGTTACAATTTTAACGAACTCCCTCGAGCGTGAGACTGGCGGGCCTGGGAAATATTTGTAAAATTTCGAATTTTTCCTCTGTCGTATGTAAAGGGTAAATGTGCTGGATTTATTGGGGGTAATGTAAATTGAGATTTACGTTTCTTATTCGTGATGTTCGATTTTGGGTAAAGTAATGTGATAGTTGGAATAACGATCTATTGAATGAAAAAACGGCTCTCCTAATATTTACCAAACTAAAATATAAAGAAGAAAGAATGTAAAGTTATCTAATTAGTTATATCCCTGTAATTAGGAAAACGTGCAACTCATTTCCGTGAATAACGGCGTTGTCTTATGAATAATTAATTAATACACGCCGCCGCAAATTACTCAAAGAAACGTCACGGCAAAAAAAAAAGAACCGCAACGACACCAAACCCCCCGCACCTCCCATAATTCTCCATAAAAATCAAAACAAAATTACTCTCCACCGTAAACCAACCCAGCCACCCGCAAAAACCGCATAAATAACCCCGCGAAAAATCAAGCCCAACAATTTTTACATTTCCCAGAACCAGCAGCGCAACCCGCCCCAAAAGTAATGAAATAGAAAACGAGCCAGCGCGGCGCGCGGCTGTGCGCGCAGGCAGCCGACATTTTACGGCGCATCGCTTAATGAGCCTCGAATACGCGAACGGTCACACGGTCACGCGCTCGCCGGCCGACGATATTAATACCGACTCATTAAGCCCGTGAAAGATGACTGGATTACTTTAACAAGGCCCGCGGCCGGCCCTCGATGTAAATTAATTACAGCGCGGATTCATCGAGCCCGTGGGCTGGTCCATATTATACGATAACGGCGCGGCTGCGCGCGCCTACCGAAAAGAAGCGGTCTAATGAAGGGGCCGCTATTCGCGGGAATATAACGCGGGCTCGCGCGTTCGTCAGGATTAGCCGGGAAAAAATGGAGGAAAAAGAATTAGGAGGGTGGGAAAGCTGGGCTGGGCGCGCGTGTGCATCGTCAATGCGTAAAACGATGCGGTGTGCGGCTGAAAAATTTTATTATAGGTATACGTCGGCGCGCGGCCGGTCTGGCAAAAAAGCGAAGGGCTAAATAAAAAGGAGGAATTATTGCCTGGGTGTATAGGCGCCTGTGTGTTCTAGCATCGCAACGAAAACCGCAGGCAGCGGTGTAGCTCGGAGAATTCACGCGTGGCTGTGTGTGGGTGTGTGGGTGGGGAAAAAATTTGCAGAGCGCGTTCTCGTTCGTTCGCGAATTTTTTAATACTCATTTGAATAATTTTTTTTTCGTTCCGAATATAAAGCGGGATTTGGTATAATGGAGAATTTATTAGAGGTGAAATTTTTGTTCATTAAAAAGGAGCGGAGCTGTATTTTAATTGACATCGATTGTAATTTCGACTTTTTTATGCACGTACGGAGTGTATGGACGAGCTCGCTGAAATGATTTTTCATTTTATTTGCATAGATTTTCATTCGGGCGTGGGCTGTGCAACAAATTAAATTTTTAGTCATTTGTTCAATCAATATTTTGATTTTAAAATAACGAACAGTTGTGAAATTGTGTATCGTTGAAAAATTAACCAATTATATTAATAGCATGTACACTTACAATTAGATCCACACATAGATGCATGTGCAGATTGGCAAGATACAAGCTAACAAAAGGGATCCTTACCTAAATTTTATTGCTCTCCCCCTCTAGACACTCTAAGATTCATGGCAGGAGCGATGTAAGTTCTTACACAGCCATAAAGACAACACGCAAGGCAGTCCCTGGTGAAATGATTTGATGTATAATAGCTTAGTTAATGGCTTACGAAGAAGAAAATGACCAAAATAGTAGTCATTTCATGATCTGGAATGGTGGATTTTTCACCAGGGATAGGCAAATGAACGTTGTATAATATTTCACGCATTTAATAAATAAAAAATCTAACATGTACTATTCGCATTTAGAGAGGTAAAAAATTATTCTAGTCTAAACTATAGGTAAATAATTGCCAAACCATATATTAATTGCGGTAGCTTTTTCTCCGTGGTATGTATACTACATTATTCAGAATATCCGAGTCGAAAACACCACTTTTATACTTCTGATCTGACAGTGGTACTTTCGGCCTACTTACTTACCATCAAAGATAAAGATTTTTCTAACAACTAAAAACTCTTTAAACCCACCTGAAAAGAATGCTGAAAACCCCGGCCGCTTCTCACTAAAGCGATGATCGATGCGACAAAGGCGCTAGCCCGGCTGCAGCTCAAATCGTCGGAATAACGATTTTAATTATTCGCGAGCAAACAAACTTTACGCGCGATGGCGTTTTTAGGCGACGAGAGCGGGAAGATTACACGCCCGCTTGCTCGCTTCTTTTCAGCCCCGGCCATCAAGCTGGCTGATTTACATCGGCGCGGCCGCCGCGCGCTGCTCTCTCCTCGCTCTCGGCGCGTGCCCCAATTTCTGGCCTCTTCCAAGCAAATACACTTCCCTCGGAAGTTCGCCTCGCCTCTTTTTCCCCCCGTTATAGTCCAACGAAATGCCGGCGCTGTACACGACGCGCGCGTTCCAGCTCCGGCGCGCCCGCAAAAACAGGACGAGGAAGCGATAGGGTCTTGAATTTCTTGTAGCCTGGCAATCTTCGGTCCCGCGTAACAAAACACGCGCCGCTGAATTCACACCCCCGCTCTGAGTACAGTATATACATCTATAAGTTCACAGGGCGGCTATAGGGTAAAAAGAAACTTTCGGCTGACGCCCTTTTTTAAAAAGGGGCAAGCCCTTTCCATTAAGGCTCCCGCGCAACGATTGCGCTCACGTACAGCTCCGCGCCCGAGGGCTGCGCGGGGCCCTGTAAACAAGCGCCTCTATTTGCTTTCTGCAAAGGAGCCTTCAAAATTGTTTGCTTTGAGCGCCCTCCACGCCGCCGCTATCAATTGCTTTATTGAAGTTCGCCGGGTTAGTTTATTGCCGGAGCGATCCCGCGGAGTGGGGGAGGCGAGAGGCTTTTCTCAACTTTAATAGCATTAGCGCCGCGCGCGAGATGCTTATCTTTTTTTCTCGGCGTGTATATACGAAAAGTTAGATAAGAGAGAGGGAGGGGGAAAAAAGCGATGTGCGCTGTTTACGATGGGAAAATCTGCATTCATAAAGCAAATTTGAGCGGGGCTCGATTAAATTTTTGTTTGCGCCGGATCGATGAAAGTGCTCTCTTTAATGTATTTATATAAATTGGATTTTAAATTACTTTTTCATAATGTTTGCGAAGCAAATGCTTCAGTTTGCCCGAAATTTAATTATTTTTATAGTATAGTGAAAGACGAGCGCCGCGCATATATACCGAGTTTACACGCGAATTTTGCGATATGTCAAAAACACACTTCGATAAATTATTTCCTCGGAAGTCTGTATGATGGTAAATCACCGCTATGATAAATTGATAAATTCTTTAACACGTCCGAATAAAATATTAAAATGTTTTTCAATCGACATCTTTTATAAATCAAGTTTTCAAACAAATAAAATTGGCTAAACAAGAGCTATAAAAACCCAAAATATAAAATTCTATTTTTTTATGCACATACGATAAAGCGCATCTAAACACCGAAAAACCAGAGGAGAAAACTACCAGCATTACATATCCTCAGCATCCCTAAAGCCCCACGAATATGACCGAGCTTAAGCCCACACTTCAGAGCATCAGACGCGCAAGCGATATCTATATATGCTTGCGAAAGCTTCTCAGACGCCCACCTCAACTACATACCTTCACACGCTAAAACTTGAGAGAAAGCTCGCATCGAATGTAGCACAGCCAAGCGTAACAGATACACACAACCCTTTGTAATCCTGCTGGTATTAAAACCAAATGCATTTATAACTGGCTGGAAGCCTGCAGCGCGCAACCTTTGCCGCATGTCTGCTGGTTAAGCGGGAAGAAAAGAGCCAAGAGAGAGAGAGAAAGCTCCAACACGCGTATTAAATGGGAATTTAGCTGGCGCGGGAGTATTTGTAGGCGGCGCCAAGACGAAGAGCGCGCGAGCAGTCGCCCGTTAAAACATGCATCCCCCGCGAGCGAGCGACGTGTCTGTAATTAAACTTTGATTATATATACAGGGGAGGAGAGAGGCGCAAGCTCGCGCTGTCGTCGAAGATAGAGGGGGGGGGGGCACACTGAAGCCTGGCGCCAATGTAACTTATTTACAAGAACGAAATTTTCGCGCGCAGCCTGACTGAGAGCGCTACACTGCTGCTGTAAAATTTAGCCGTTAAGCGCGAACAATGTTTGCAGGCTGGATTATCATTAGGCTTACGCTGATCCGATTAGATCGTGTTAGAAGCCTGCAATGTGTTTAACTTTTTCTGCAATACGCGCCTCCTAAAGACTCTGTTGGGCAGGTGAAAGGCCGGATTATTTATGGTTTATTCGCGCCTGGCGCCTGATCGATGCCCCCGCGAAGACGCCTGACTTTTACGCCCAGACTGCAGCTACTGTATACAGCAACACGCACGCAGGCAGCTGCGTACCCCGGCCGCAGGAGCTGTGTACTTTATATCGGCGCGCCAGGTGTCAGAGAGCGAGGCCCATATTTCCCGCGCCCTTTTCCGAATTTCACCTACGCTCTGACAAATAACCCGAATAAATTCAAATCCCTTTGACACCGAGAGGGGTGGGGGGAGGGGGGCGTGACTCGACTGCGAGGGAAAACAAAGGCCAATCATCGCTAGCCTTTTAGCGCGATTAAATTTTCGCCCAACGACTGATTTTTATACGCGAGCCCGATTTTTTTCGACGCGCTGTCGCGCTGAAATCCGCCGAGTGTACACAACCACGAGCGCGCTGGGGTAGTATCGTGAGTTGGGGGCAAAAAAATGGGGAATAACGCGGGAGCGATTCCGCGCATAGCGGGAAATTAAAAGTGACATTTGCGTATGCGCGCGCAAGCCTTTCGGCGAAGATTAATTTCAATGCTTTTTTGCAGGCGCGGATTTGCCGGCTGTGTGAATGTCGGAAATTAACCCGGCACTGGTATTTACAGGGGATTTTTCGAAACGACGGGGGTTTTATTCGTTAATCAATCATTTGGCCGTTGTGGAAAAATTAAAACAAACGCTCGAGCGTCGATAGGCTGCGGTTTATAATTGAAACGATACGGCGAAACGTATATATTAATACGAGTTTCGGAAAATCGAGCGAAAAGAATAGCCCCTCGTGAAGCCATTAATCCCCATTTAATCAATTCAGAGCCTCGTATAGCAGCGTGCTCAACAGCCCAAATGAAACGGTTACAAGTCCCAGCATTACCCGCACGGACAATATCTCAGAGCCAGATGAGCCGCACTAGTCGAGCAGCAACCGAGCGTAATGAAATCCTCATTAAAATCCATCCTCGGCTCCGAGGCGCAATGCTCTCGATCAAAGCTCGCCGCCGCTTGCCACACGAGGCCAAATCAGGCATGCATGCATAGCAGCCGTCGAGATGCTCGCGCGCTTCGCGCTGAAATTACACCGTATCCCAGCCCATATTCGGCCATCCCCTATACTCTCAAGCCTTGCCGGCATTTCCGATCAGCCAGAGATACAGTCATTATGATAATCCAGCCCGCGCGCGCGCGAATTCGTGTTTGCTCTGTCCGGGAATCAATTGCTCGTCGCCCGGATTAGCGCGCTTATGATTCCCAATACGCAGGTGCGCGCGTCCTCGGCTGCTTGGATTTCCGACTTGGCCTGTGAGAGTATATATGATTTATCGGGGACTGCTTCTTCGCCTGGCGGCGCGATTTTGCATATAGTGCGGCTGCGGCGGCGGTGGCCGATTGTTATTGGAGTAGCTGCGAGTAGTGGCTCGTGTAGATCGAGCGAGTCGTCCATTAAATATTCGATCCGCGGCGGCGGCGCTGGCTTCCCGATAAGCAAGGACGAATGAGGCATAACTCGATGGTAATGCAGTATACACCGGCGGCACTTATCGTAAAGCAGGCCAGTAGTCGATTTTCGACTATGTTACGCTCGAGGGGCTGACCGGCCGCCGGCCGCTAGTTCCGAGAGAGCCGGCTTATCGATCCCTGCGTCGAGCCCCGACGCCGCCGCCGCCGCACTACCACCTCTCTCTGTCTATATAACACGAATATGGCTGTACCTAGCCGGAGCTCGAGGTAGGCTGAATAAATTTTCACCCCGGCCATTCGGCTGGAACTTTTTCGGCCGCGGCGCGCGGACCTAATGGAATTTCCAAAGATTTTCGATTGTAATACGTATGGCGAAGTTTAAAAGGCCGGCCAAGGCGCGGGCCCTCGGCGAAACTTAGCCGGCTATATGTATTACGTTAAAAGGCGACTTTTCTTGCGGCAAGCCCGCCGCTTTATATCTATGTATATACGCAGTTGGGAACTCAAAGTTTTAAGATAGTTGTCAAAAGAAATATTTGTAGCTCGCTTTAAAGCTGGGAAAAGGCCGGCCTGGAGGGGAAGTTGCGAAATTTTCTTTCTACTTATTCAATTGAAATGTGTCCCGGCGTTTTAGCAATATTGTTCAAAAAACTTATCGCATTTGTTAAAACGCGTTCTTATTGAAACTTTCGTTTTAGCTACTGTTTATTGACTTTAATGCTTGCCCTGGCTCGTCATACTTTTTCAAGGGGAGAAAACAAATTGAAGAAAAATAGTTTTAAAATATCTGGTTATTTGGGAAAATTCGCGATCGCAAATAAAGTCTTGCTAAACCCATTTTCTACGAAATTCCGTTTATTTAAGTAATTTATGTCATAAAAAATATCTGTGAAAAATATATTGTTCTTAACTCTTATACGAGGAATTTCAAATAAAAATGATATGAAACTCTCTTTGTTATTAAAAAAAACAATAACACATTTTTTTAATTTATTTTTCAATGTTCTACAAACCTGCCGTTGTCATGTTATTGTTCGTTATTAAAACAATAACGTGGTGATAAAAAACTTTAAAAAAATTGAAATCTATATAAAATAATGAGTTTCTCAATTCTTGCACATGACCTATATAGAGAAAAAGTTAAATAAAGTTCATGAGTGCCCAAAAGGTTTTCCAATTATTTATAAAATTGGGGCTATTGATTAATTTAAAAATTTAAAAATTAAAAAAAAATTGAATAATTAGGTTACCACAACCTTAACCATAGTTAACCAACAGAATCGCACTTTCCATATTCTACTAAAGAATCAGCATCGTAAAACCCAGTCCCGAAACATCGGGATCGCAAAAGAGCAAGCAACGATTGGTTTTATTAGCGTCGCATCTCGCCTCTGTTCTGCGGTACACAGAGAGCCTTAGCGGATCAGCGCTCGTCGAGAGAGCACATCTCGCGCGTTTGTCGAGTGATTAACTCGCGCAGCTGCATCTGCAGCAGCGAGAGCGGGAAACTTCTTCCCGGCTCGAAATAGCTCGCGCTCGCGAGCGAACGTTCGCACGCGCGAACTCGTCGCAATTAACGCGAGAGCGTTTAATTGAGCGCGTCCTGGAGCAAAGCTTTCTTCTCGCGACGCCTGCCAAGAAAGCGTTTTCCTCTCCAGCTCGCGCGCGCTCTCACACAGCCCGGAGAGATATATACCGAAGAGCCAAAGTCCCATTTCGCCTACTGTCAACTATTACCCCCCGTTACGTGTTTTCGAAAGCGAAAATATTACAACTCGCTCAAGAGCGCCGAGAGTTACGCAGCGTTAGGATTGAGTGCCGCGTTAATTGTCGACTTCCGACGTAATTTGACAGTTTCGCGAGCTTCGCTCTATGCCTCCGTCCTCCCGAGTTCTTTCGAGCTTCACTGTAGAGCGCCATTTGCTAAAGATAAGCGGAAATAAGAAAAGTTTGCGAATCGCTGAAAGCGTTCCTGTCTCTACACTCATGTTAATTCGCGGGCCTGTTTTCACGTCGCAGCGTCACGGATAAAGCGTTAATTATTATCGGACTCTGGGAGCAAAGACCGGCGAAGAATCGATCGGCAGCAGCTCGCGCATCTGTACGCCTCGCGGATACATGTGCGCTTGGCCGATATAAAAGGGAAACACATAGCACAGAGGGCTAATGGAAAAAGTTTTTAACAGTAGGAGAGTCCGCAAGTTTCAGCGCTGCTGCCGACGCCGGCAGAAAGAAGCAGGCAGTAGGTACCGGCCGACGCAAAAGCGAAGGCCGAAGCAAGGATCAGCTAAAAAGAGAGGATAGGGCTGGCTGAGTGAGAGAGAGAAAAAGCGGGGACCGGACGTTTTTACGGCGACCGCTACTCGCGGATGCTTGATATCCTCGATTTCGGCTAAGCACACGGTAAATTTCGGCTAAGCGCCGGCAGAAGCCAGTGGCACACTGAGAGAGAGAGAAAGGATCTTTCCGGCATAAATTTCCAGATCCCTTCGACTCGCTGCCGATAGGCGATAAATCCGCGTCTCATAAATAGGAGGCCGCGAGACGTGTCGTCGTGCGTCCTCTATACTCCTTTCTTCTTCTCTCTCTCTCTCTCTCTGCTATTACATCGTCTTCCGCGTGTAGTCAGCTGTTTTCCTTCACGGCACAACGTTCATACTCACCTTACGCAGATACCGCTCCTTACTCGCTCCATTTTCAATGCTGCAAAGTAAAAGCAACGAATCTTCCGTATATTAATACTCGAAAAAAGTTGGAAAGGAGGTCAAAGTATATAACGGGGGGATGGAGTTTAAGGCTTTTTCGATGAGGCATCGCGTTATCGCTGCGCGAGAGAGAAACATTGGCGCGTTCAGCGCGCGGCCGCGTGTATTTATGTGCGTCTAGGGGGTGCTTCCAATTTCGCCCGGGCCTCCTAATTTACGAGCGATACACGCGCCGCGCTCAAGTCCGAAATTGTGCGCGCCCGTAAGAATTTTAGCGTGCAGCCCGCGCTGAAAAAGCCCGCTGGAATATATAGCCCGTCTCCTTAGCCTGATTTTTACGGCCCACGCGTCTTCTCTCTGATTTCGGCCTGTAGGCTGAAAAGTTTCGTGGCCGGGCTTATCTCGTGCTTTGCGTATTGATCGCTGCGTTTATTGATTGGCTATGATGTCCTTTAAAGGTAAATGTTGGAATTTTTATGAAACAATAACTTTAATGAAGTTGCGGATTGAATTAATCAAAGTAAATTTTACACTTGCTTTGAAATAACTTATTGAATACATTATAAATATCTAAAGCTTAAAAGAAAAATAGATGCCAATCAAGAGAACAAAAGTCTGTAGGACAATAAGCTAATAAAGCCAATAAACTTTAATATACATATTGCGCATGCGTAGTTAAGCCGGAATTCATAGCAGCCAAGGCTTTGCTATTCACGGTGTCTAAAGCTTTACAGCGCTCGCTGCTAGCTCTGCGTTCTGTGTACACATGCAGCATGGTAAATGCCGTCTGTATCAAGCGGACTGTTTCTACTGATCAATGCTCTCGAATTCATGCACCATCTGATATATTACATATCTCGTAACTTTCAAATGCAGAATAATACGTTTTTATTAAAAAACTCTTCTTTATAAAAGTATTCATTTGTCAGGTGATTGATTATTAATCAAGTAAACAAAATAAATCGATCAATATATCCAAATGGCAATTAGTAACGAAAACATTAACTCCTAAAAACAGACAATAATTTCAATAAAATCGTTGAAAATATTTTTAATACAAAAACAGATTGACTCGAACCGCGCTCATGTAGGAACAAACGAGTGCTTGCGCGCGCGTGTTGCAATATACAAAAGCGGTGAAAGCCCTATAGCGAGCAAAGGCGCGCACTCGACAGCAGCCGCACCAATATTAATATCATGATGCCAATGTAAGCACGGCGTTTATGCGCGAAAAGCGCCGGCGTATAAAACGGCTCCGCCGAGCGCTGCAACTGCATCCTTCCGCGAATTTGCAGACGCGGCATAAATTGTTTAGCGAGCGTATTCCCTATCAGCGGCCGCGCAGACTCCTATAAATATCTATAATTTTATACATCCGCGGCAGGCTACGGAGCTCGTGAAAATGATATATAGCCGGCGAATAAAATTCAATGGAATAACTTGAGAATTAGATTGATTTACTATAGAAAGCTGCCTATAATGTACGAGCCTCTCCAAATTTGTTTGTTTTAGCAAATTTTACAACTATCGTTATGTAATACAATACACAACATTACAACAGCTTCAACCCTTCCAATTTCAATGATCAATTTCACCTTCGAAAGCCAACCCTGCGAATCACCATCCAAAACCTAACAGACACCGAGCAAACATTCCAAAACAACAGCCATACAAAGAATACCGCTCAGATCCTCTATATACGAAGAATACAGCGTGCCATCTCAAAAGGCTAACATTGTAAATCTAAATGCAAATGTATATAGGAACGAGCCGAAGAATTCCATGCATGCGCGCAAGCTAAGGGGACCGGGATGACCGTCTCGAATAGGAAAAACTCCCAGCAGGCTGGCCTACGGCATGTATACACGCATATATACGGATATATATACGCGATTGCCGCGCGTCAGCAGAAAACGCGCGCTGATCGTTTTTGTAGCTGCTCTCTTCGCAGGCGCCGGGAATTTTGAATGAGCGGCCCACGGCAACCGAGAGCGGTTTTCCAAACATATACACGATAAACATAAATATACTTGCGAGGGTACAAATGTTCAATATGTGGCTGTACGTTTCTTTCTTGCTGATCTGGTATAATACATTTTTTTCTTTTGGTTTGTTTTCTTTTTTTTGGCTTGACGTGACCAAGTGAAATCGGGGTTAATGATGGAGTTTTGTTTTGTGGAAAATAGCTTCAAGTTTCAACAAAGTAAAAAACAAACCAGAATCCGAGATGAAAACTAATTAAGAAGACAAAACTCTCTTATAAAGCGATCTAGTATAAAAGTGTTTCAAGATCTCAGGGAATTAAAAAGCGTAGCCGTATTACCCAATATCGATTTCACTCGACAAAGATAAATAATTCCGCTCGTATTACGTCCTCGGCTCGCGCTCGGTACGAAAAAGAGAGCAGCGTAATAGACTCGCCGCAAATTTAGAATCCCGCCTGCGCGAGCGACGATTGATCTCTTTAAAAGGCACAATAAATTTTAAACAGAACTCAATTTCGCGTCGGCGGATGGCGTGTCTCGCGTTTCCTACGTACATAAAAGATTCAACGCTAAAATGGTTGCGCTCTCTGGCTCTCTTTCTCCCCCTCCTCCTCCTCCCCTTGCCCAGCTATTCCAGCTCTCCCGCGCACTTTCCTTTTTCTTCTCCCCGTATTCACTAAATTCTTCCTCTCTCGATACGGTATCGCATTTCTTCGCATCCATTATGCCATTGTGACCCTGGCTGCGAGAGCGCGCGAACTCGCGCCTCTATACACACTCGCAGAGTAGAGCTATACACGCGATTGCTTTATACGCGTCCGATAACCTATATTTTTTCGACCGCGGCCTTTTATCATTCCTCGGCCGACGGAGGGATCTATTTTTGCAAGTTTTCCGTTCTTCCCCCATCGCGAGAAACAGTGCGCCCTGCAAAATTGATAAACGCAAAGTGATGAACGAGATCCTAGGCCGCGGCCCTCTCGCTCTCTTATTTTCGTCCATTTGAAAAATTTCGCGGCAAAAAATCCTACATACAGAACAGCAAGTTTTCCGAAACAATTCGATTGGAAGCTCGCTCGCTCATCGAAACAAACACTCGATCTGTTTGTGCGCTCTCTATATATACGCGGAAAAGAGACACGCGGCAGATACATCCCCCGGCAGCGCGCGTCGATAAATGAAAAATTCGGCCACGAGACGAGTTTAGCCCAAAGATAAATGTTTTCCCGCAGGCCGAACCAGAGAGAAATGAATTCGGATTTCCGCGCGGAAAAACGTCGCTCCGCAACTTTTGCCTCTCCCTCTCTCTCCCTTTCCGCTGCTACCTTTATGCATCTTTCCCCGCATATCCGCGACTCCCCGCGCCCTAATCCATAAACGTCGCTTCTTGCGCGCATATATACTTCATTATGGCAATTTTATCGTAGCCCAGCGCTCGGTCCATTAAGCGATTGCCGATCGTCGATTAGCCCAGCGAATCCCTGCGGCTGCGCGTCTCTCTACGTGTGTGTAGGCAGTGGCTCTCGGGGAAAAAAAAAGTTAAACTCTCTTCTTTCATTTTTTCTTTCGCTTCGGCTCTTCCTCTTCATTTCGCTGGGCAGACGGCGTCGCGGCTTTTGTAACGCCGTAACGCATTAGCTGATTGCAAGGCCGAGCGCGAGCCAGAAGTTGGAAAGGCATTTGTCATTTATCTGCGGCCGCGCGCGCTCGCGAGTCCGAGGCGATAATTTTCGGAAAACGCCGCGGAATTAGTCTGAAAGGTCGCTCTCGCGCAATAACAAACAGCCGAGAGGGTGGGCCCCCATCAGCAAATTTTCTCGCGATCGCGGGCATCACCCGATGCGCGCGGCTGAAATCTACGATTACAGAGGGGGAGTCGTTTGTCAAGCGGGTTGTCCATCGTGTTGGGTGGTGCTGTAATAGGAATTTTCGTTTTTCGCTTGGCGTGATTTATTTTGAGCGTTGATTTCGTGTCGGAGATGCTTACGGAGAAATGAGAATTATTTCTTAAGAATATTATCGCACTAAACGGAAAAATTAATTAAGCCTTAGTCAGGACCTATCAAAATTTAAATTATTATAAGACTGACTAATTAATTTTTCTGACAGGTATAATAATCGATAATAATCCATCAAGCAGAAAAAGTATAAATTGAAAAAAAATATTACACTTCACAATTCACATTTTCTACAGATAATAATAACTATAAATAACATATAATAAATAATTCTTGAAACGAACAAGTGCATTTAGCTCGAGAAATCAGTTACGAGTGATTAAGTCGAATTACAGGTCAACGACCCTCAAGCGCGAGGCGATAGCAGTAGCGTATGTGGCTTTTGAATTTTCCGGTTCAAAACTGTAGAAGATAAGCAGTTAATCCATTAGTGGTTAATCGAAGCGTATGTTACTCTATTCACAACTAATCTGGCGCCGCGCTATATACGAAAGCTGCATATACGGGTGCTTATATATGGAGTCGAGGAACTCGCGTGCGCCTGCTAATATAGCGTGACCGAAAAGATTCGAATGCGCGAAAACAGTTTAAGACCATTTTTTTCATGTAATTTGGAGGCTGACAAATGATAACACTTTGGTCGTTGATCGACTTTGATTAGGTACAGACGGAAAAGCGTATTGAGCCCGCTTTATTTATATAATGATTAGAGCGTTATGTTAAGCAATCTGTATGTATAAATATATAAATTTAGACATACTTATATTGATTGAAGAAATCAACCTTACTTCTTTTTTAAGGTATAGTTTTAAACGCACGTCAATTGCGCACAACAAGAGCTCGCCAGCCAGTCAGCAATATAACCCCGCCTGCCAACGCAAGAAGTAGCAAGACGATTTTGCACGAGTTAATCAGCGGCGCAGGTATACAGTCCAAAGTGAGAGAAATTCGATCAGAGAACAACTCGAGCAGCCCTGCCCCCTCTCTCGTTTGTTTTGCAGCTGCATCCGCGCGCGGGCGAAAGACCGATAATGGGAAATTGTTATCGAAGACCGCATAATGCACACGCGCGCCCTCCTCTCTTTTCTAATTAAAACTTGAGCAAAGTCCTTTCCTATATACCTCGCCTCGCTAGCTCGCACTCCCGCGCGTCCTCTTCCGAGATTTCCGAATTATTTTCTCGGAAAACGCTCGATCTACCTCCTCTCCTTCGACTCTCTGTTGCGCGCACTGGTAAGTATATGAGGCACGTTTGTGTATATAGGTGTGTACAGGCACAGAAACTAGAGACAGCGCAAATTCTCGTTATCTCCCGCTTAAGTTCGGCGGTTACAAACACGGCAAGGATTATTGCGATTGCGTCGGGGCCAAGGTAGTTTATGGCACTTCCCCTATAACCCCATTGTGCCTGGCTATATATATATATATGCATAGAGCGCCGGCGCGCTTTCTTCGGCTAACAGGCGCAAGCACGAGAGCCTCGGCCGACCGATGATTAAATGCAAATCCAAATTTCCAACCTGATTCAACTTTCCTAATTGACACTCTGCGACTCTGACGCTTTGTCTTCTGGTTGCGGGGAGAGAGAGAGCATTGATTTTTTTTTTCGGTGCGGGTTATGGTGTTTTGTTAATGTGGCTGAGAAGGATTTTTTGGCTTGTGGTCGATAATTGTGTTTTAATAGAGGCTTTCGGTTGTAAGTAAATAGGAATTTTTATAACGACGAGTTTTTGCGAAATGAATTTGATAATGTATTGTATTATATCTAATGGGAGTCTGACTGAACTTGAACGTTACTACTTAAGGGTCGAACTGATGACGGCTAAAAATATAACAAAAAGGTTAGATTTTTTGAAAAATTGATCTATGAATAAGCGTTATATGCTTTTGTATCTCGACGACGTAAGGTCCGTGTAATTTTCCTCAAAATACATTTCTACATATTTCAAACCACGCGTCATTTATTTAGCCCAAGTCTCTTTAACAAAACAGGTGTCTCAGAGGTAGGGACTTCTCTTTGTTAATTAAAAAAATTATATAAAAAATGTGAAACATTTTTAACGTGACTGGATAATTATTTTAAACAAAATCACTAAGTGCCCCTTGATCGTACGGGGCAGCGTGGCGCAGCAACCTTAATAATAATATTACACTTAAGTATACTTATTTATTCTGGACTGTTACGAATTTAAAATATTCGATGGGGTCAATTCACTCCTAATCTTATATACTGAATAGAACGTGTATCAGTTTATAGAATTGTAAAAATTTAATCACAGAATTGTGCAAATTATGAATCTATTATTAAGTTAATTTAATCCAAATAAAAAATAAAAGACTTCCTCTCTACTATAGAGCAACAATAATACTCGATAATTTCTAAAAATTTCGTTACTTTATTCTTCCTCAACAAGTAAGTAAAACTAACGTTTTCGTTATTTTTCATTCTACTTAAATTTTATTAAAACATAGATTCTGAACTGCTTGCACAATCGATTTTCCTCACGTAATAAATTATGATAAACTAAAGGAAGTAAAGTGCACTTTCGTTCGACTGAGAGAATACTAGCCATCTGTTGGATGCTGCAGGAATTCTAATAACCCACACTTATCTTTTATATACATTCTCGGCCTCGGTTGATAATACCTAGTAGGTAAGTAATATGCTATTATACTGTTAGTCACATATGTGTTTATACACGTATGTGATATATTATGTATTATAACTAAAGTAGATACGCACGTACGTTTTTTTTTTCAAAATAAAAACATAGCTTCAATTAAATATTTTTTTTTAATAATACGTGAACATGCAAATTATTTGTAAGTTAGTTGTAAGGAATTTATTGCAGAAATAGAAATTCAATGTTTTAAGTCTAACTCGAACTATGAAGTATATTTTGATTTGCCAATTAAAAAATAAAACATAATTTTTCTTCGAATTAGATCTTTAGATTTGATTAAATAATGAATAAAACAGTGTATTCAATGAGATCTTCAAATTTTATTTTATTTCGCATAGGTACATCATTCCTAGGTACATAAAAAAATTTCTAAAGCGCTTTGTAAATACCTTAACGATTAAGGTAATTTCTCCATTGAGTGTATGTATACTTATGGAAGATAATTTAATATCATCCTGGAGATTCATTCTACTTTTCATTTAATATAATAGATTGATAAAATATATACATAGACACATGCAAAATTATAAACATATATTTATGTATATATATTATTTAATCATGTTCATATTGAATATTTAATTTCCATAATTCAACACTTATTAATTTTTTGAATGTGCTCTACAAACTGCAAATCAGATTTGAACACGGCCAAAGATACATCAGCAAGATTCAAACTTTTGACTTCGAAAATATGCAATGTAATGGTTTAGCTGAAAGAAATCTATTTTTAAAAAATTTTGGTATCTAAAATATTATAATTTGACTCTTTCTTTTGTAACCTATAGACAATACTTATTTTCGAAATCTCAGTTTCTTTTGTCATCCAAAACTTTATAGTATATTATTTTATCATTGTCAAAAAATTCTTTGTAAAGTAAGATCTATATCTGGTAATTAGCGAAAACGGCGCTGAAATTAACAATAACAAAATTGAAATTAACAAGATTAATATCTTAAAGTTATTCTGAACAAATTCCTTTCTAATTAAGAGACTAGTTAAATTGACTAAGTTAAAGTATGAATATTCTAACTGAAATTATTTCGCGCCATATTTCGTAGATTACCTTTATATTTAACATTATATATCGCATAGGTTTAAGAATATTTATTAGATATACTCGTTGAAAACGTAGATAATCAAATACAAGGAATCTATCCTCGTGGCACACCTTTGAAATTAATATTATTCAGCCTTCAGCTAGTGGTGGAGTGACCCAGCCATATTTTTCATGAGTTTTGACTAAACTTCGGAAAGATTCTTCAGCTGAACGTCTATTAAATTCTTTATTAGTCTTTGGTTTTCTTGCAACTCGCCCCTATTAAACGTTAATTAAGGATAATTACTACAATGTTTTATTACAATTTACAAGTGTAAAGAATAAAATAAGTACCTGGCCTTTCACGATGCTCGCTGCAAATTGCGTTATCACAGCCTCGATGGTATAAGCACTTGCCCATCCTCTAGGTGTAAGTAGTTCCATACATATGGCACCACCTTCCATCACAAATCCTTTTTCTATGCGAGGAGAGATAACTCTCATAAATGGAGGTGCAAATGGAAAATTTTCTGGAAAGATTACATGCAGTAGAATATGAGGGATTCCAAGTTCCCTCATATCAGCTGCAAGTTCACTTTCTGGATCAATCTTGTGCAGTCTAATGTGCCACTCAAATAAATTATCATTAACAAGTTCGGCAGTAAAAGTTGAGTCTCGTCGATGCTGCGTTCGCTGAATTTCACTAAACTCTTTCATCAGTCTTCGCAAGCGAACTCCTCTTTCTGGCACAGCAAGATTCTAAAATATATTTTTATTAAAAAAGCTGTTTTTTGTACTATAAAAATACATTTGAAACTCTTGAATGACTTACTTGTGAACAATTTCCAGAAGATTTTTTTGCTTTAAAAAAGCAATTTGCATGATTTGTCTGGCTGGTACCTGGCTTATCGGGTACCGGTGCCTCTGCTGGTGTGACCGCATCAGGCCTGTGATGTCTGCCAAGTAGTCTCCTAGAGGGTGAATTGGTAGAGCTACCATCGGCTGGCTCCTGCTCGCTAATTTTCTCTGATGAGCGAAAGAGCTTGCGAAAAGCAGCCACTACCTTCTCCTTGGATCTTGTACTCATGGCTTTTGATTATTCTTATCTCCTCAGCACAGTCACACCTCCGTTAATCTGTGGAAACAAAGCCAAAGAAGAGGCTGCAGTGAGTAAGATGAGACTGGAAAAACTCCAAACAAAGGAGGCTTGTAGTCAAAGAGAGAAAAACCGCTTCGTGAACGAAAAAATTAACATTATGCAAATTGCCTTGGTTCAAGACGCGCCGCAATATTTATAACCCAGGAGCGCTCGCGGTCAGAGCAGACTGCACAAAGAAACCTCGCAACTCGGGCCCGCAGACAGGCTCATTTCCCCGAGCGTCGCAACGGGGCACACTAGAGCAGCATCGACGTCGCGTCACTCGTTCGCTGGAGAGCAGAGCAGCGGCGGCCGCTCAAACGACTCATTTGGCTCTTGGCTCTTTAAAGACGAAAACCGGAGCACTGGCCCGGCGCTGCAGTTGCAGCGCGCTCGCTACACTGAACAACGAGTCCACGACAAAGAGCAGGCATATTGCGCTCCTTTATAATAGCCTTCGCCCGGACGCGCGCACAGTCACACACTGCAGCAGCGCGCGGCCCGCTCCTCTCTCTCTCTCTCTCTCTCACTCACCACTACTTACTTAGAGCTGCTGCAGTGCAACGGCACCAAATAAAAACAATACGCGCGCGCCCGTTTGTTTGCGCGATTACACGCCCAAGTGTGAGTGTCTGCGTGCGAGTGCTCTGAAAAACGCGATGACTGTCACTGATCGCGCGAACTAACTGCGCGGCCGAAGGCCGACGATGGGAGGTTAAAAAAAAACACATGCGGAGTGGGTATATACGTATAGAGGCGCTCGAGAGACTGGAAAACGTATATGTATATAGCGGACAGATGCAGCACTGCACTTCACCCCCAGCTGCTGTAGGTATATATATGCACTGGCAGTTGGAGAGAGTATATGGCGCGGTATTCGAAAAGGGAGTCGAGACGAAAAGGCGAGGATGTCGCTTGAGTTGAGCGCGCGGCCGAAGTGCAATCGTGTATGTGATCTTACGAAAGATTGTATCAAGGCTGCTTAATACATATTGAATTTATAATTAGGCTCCGCTCGGTGGGAAGATATTAGAAGTAAGCGTTTGTTCGCGCGCGAGCGGCTGGGAATTACATCACTGAATTAACTAACTCATCAATATTGCATACGCATTGTGATTGCCTTTGAAGCTGCATGAATTGTCTATTGATTTTCTTTTTTCAGCTAGCCTAGTTGGGATACGCTTTTAATGTCACGAACGCTATGCGTTTAAGGAAATAGTTTATAATTTATTCACTGACGCACGTAAACTGTAATTCGATTATAATTATATAATTACTTTAGATACATATATTTCATGTCTCATCGCGAAGGACACTTCCTTGAAACTGAATTACCCAATTACAGCAAGCTAGTTATCAATTAAGTATATCCAACGCGAACAAATGACTTACGATATCTGTAACAAGATGAAAAAAAAGGGCTTACCTCTGGCCACCCTCGCGAAGAAAAAGGCAGTGGTATAGCCTCGAGAGCGAAACTAACTGGACGAAACCCCCCCGAAAACGAAGTCGCACAGTCGCGCTTAGCACAGTTTCAGTGTTGGAGCTTAGCGGCCCCGACCTTAGTGCTATGCTAATGCCGAGAGAATTTCGCGCATCAGCTCGTCCGCGCGCACATGACAACGACTAGACGTTCAAGGTCCGTTCAAGAATACAGTGTTCAACATAGTTACAGAGAGAGAGAGAGAGAGAGAGAGAGCTTGCCCAGAAGCTGCCTATCGCGAGATGCGAGAGCGAGAGAGATGCCAGAAACTCGCGGGCAGCTTTTCCCCGAACTCCGGCCAATTTTCCAAATACGCGCAAACGCGGATATGTTTCGCTTATACCCAAGACTCACCCATATTTTCTCTCTCCTCTCGACTTGCGTCTTTTTCGGTATATAAGTATAAGCCTGCTAGCTTCCTCCTCTCCGACGTCGCGCGCAGAAAGAGCAGAACACGCAGACGGACGGCCCAAGGGGAGGAACAACAAATTCAGCCCTCGCTCGCCACGAGAGATGCTGCGCGCACTCTCACTCTTTCTCTCTCTCCCACACAGCTGTGTATATATCTATCACGAAGAGGTGGTGCCAGGTCACACGGCGCAGTCTCCGAGCTCATTGAACAGAGCGCGCGTGAATCCCTGGCTGGTGCGCCGCCCGTACGGCTATATAACTACACTTGACTGCTGCAATAAGCGCGAGAAGAGCGAGACAGCCGGCAAGCAAAAACAGCCGGCTATATACTGTTCTGTTCTCTTCTCTCTCTCTCTCTCTCACTCTCTCTCGTTATATAGGGAAGACCCGCTAGTAGACCAGTCGACCGAGCGCTCCACTATATATCGATCTGCCATGGGGATTGTTTATGTCGAAAAAAAATAGAGAGAAAAAAGCCGACGAAGCTTCAGTGATGCGTGATGCGGGCTTACAAGATGCCTCCACACAGTGACTTGTCAAAGGCTGGCTATGAGGAACTGCTCTATTGCTTTCGTTTTTTTTGCATTGTCTATCTGTATGTTTTTTTTATTTTGTTTTCAGTTTTGTTTTTGTTTTTATTGAAAAATACGTATTACAAAGAGTAAAAAAAACGCTTTATTTATACTTTTGATGCCAAGGAACTACAATGTAGCTCCTTAATCGCTTGGCAGCAAACAGTTTAGTTAGACCTCGTCTAATGAAATACAATACAATGATCAGTATTGATAGATATTGCATCCAAGCCCATTTCATTTCCTCCCAGAAACCAGGCTGATAATTGATGGATTGTGTAGCGTAAAAAACTTCAGCCTTTATCACTAATGGTTCATCCTTGATGAATCCCAATTTAGGCAGTACTTTTAAATTTGTCACTTTACCTGAAACTGAAATCAAATTTCAAAAATTTTTTAAGCCTTCACACTTTATTAGCCAGTATATAATAGTATTAAAAAGATTTCTCACGCAATCGATTTGTATTTTCCACTAATAAATCTGATAAGGTGAAGAGGTTGAGATCAGTACTGTTATCCTCCAAATAATATATTTCATCGTGAAGTAAAACATTATTTTGACGAAGCATTAAATCACCAATAAAATTAAGTTCTTGAACTTCATGAGCCACTGTATGCTCCATTACTGTCATTGCTTCAACTACTACATGAATGCGTTCCTGATAAAAATCATACTATCAAAATGAGTTGATAAACTAAAAACTATTTTATTTAAACTAGAACAAACCTTTAATTCATAATTAAAAAATAGTAGTAACATTAAAGATCTTATTGGCTTATTTGTATAAAAAAGTGCTTCAAAATGTAGAGAATCTTGTATTCCATTTTTATCATTATCCACTTCTTGTACCTTGGGTTTATTTAAATTATAATTATTAATAAAAAAACTAAATTTATGAAAGATTAATAAATTTTACCTTCACTAGATTACACTCATCTTTAATTGGATTATCTTTATAATGAGAAAAAGTAGAACATATCAAAGGGTTTGAATTATCTTGTTCAACTAATAAAAAATATTTATGCTTAAAATGAACGTTTGGTTTTTCCCAATATGTTCTTGTTCTGATCCAAAATCCTACAAGAAATATTTAATACAGTGTAAAATATAAATTTTAAAGAATAATTCCTCCAAGTTAATTAAAAAGTTTTAAAAAATAATTTAGATTTACCTCCTGAGTGATAGACAAAAATTAGTGGAGTTACCAATGTGAATATTATTGCTATTAATACAACTAATGCACTAAGAGAACAAATTCTAACTCTGTACAAATATTTAACATTACTAGAATATATGTCCAATATTGACATTGTTGTTTCTATTATGTTCAAAATGAACTCTACTGCAACACTGTCCTTTGTTGGGACTTGTTACTATGGTAACAACCATACAGCATAAATATATAGATGTCAAATTTTGCTTTTATAAATAAAAATTAGGATACATAAAAAAAACAAAATAATTTTGTTGTTGAATAAAAATTTATATGACATTATTATTTTAAAATACATCTTTTAGTTTATAATAATGTAATGACAATGTATAATTTTGTAATTACAAGCATTAAAAAATTAATATTTTGCTTAATTTTTAAAATCACAGATCTTTACTATGTACACAGTACAAAAAATAATATTAAGAAAATATTAATCGTTTTGATAAAAAAAATTTTTAAAAAAGCTTGTTAAAATCTTATAAAAATAAAATTTTTAAAATCTAAACCTACTGCTTGTAAATGAAATGTGTAAAAAAAATTTAGATACAACAATGAAAAATGAAAACAATAAATAAATAAATAATTTTAAACATCACTGGTAAGCGCAACTCCAAGAAAATCTTCAAACCCTATGCTAATGGTTCCAGTTAAATCTGTATCCCGTTTTCTAAACTCCTCTGGAAATACAAATAATTTAGAATGCACATAATTTTAAAAAGTTTTATCAAATAAAATACTGACCTGTAAACTTTTGTATTTGTATACATAATACTATGAATTGATCTACAGTAATGCTTCCTTGCTCACTATTATCATACCTTGTTATTAAATAATGAACAAATTCTGGAGTAAATCTATAACCCATTTGTGTAAAAGCTGTAGACAATTCTTCTTCTTGAATGCTACCAGAATTATCCTGATCAAAACCTCTGAAGACTCCCAACCATGAATTAATGTAATTAAAAAGTGCTTGAAATTCGTTAATATCTATAGAATGCTTTTTCTCCTTATCAAACAACCCTATAATAAAAAATAATTAGTAAAATTTTAATAAATAAAAAATATGTTGAAAGAAACATTTACCTATCATCAAACGACAGGCTTTATCAGAAAAAGTTCCACCCTGGCCATTAGCTAAAACCCGTTTCAATTCAGAGGCATTAATTCTTCCACTACCATCTTGGTCTGCTAAACCAAACCATTGTTGAACTTGTGGGCTTACTTGTGGTGCTTCTCCCGATGATCCATAATTATACCCCTATAAGTAAATTAGTAAAAACAAAATCATTTTTGCAAATATAAATCATAAATTTTCAAATTGCTATGGCAACTAAATTTAATTTGGTTTATAATTGTTAAGAATCTATTTCATGTTTTAAATGGTTTGCATATAAATTAAATTGTGAAAATATAAGTATTTTTAATAACAGTACTCTTATTTTTGTTATGTTGATTCAAAATTTTTTGACACAATATGTAAACTAAACATTTACAACAAGGTTGAAGAAAAATTTTTAATAACTTTAGAATGTGATGAGTCAAGGCAGTTAATTACAGCACTTAAAAACTTACTGGATAAGACATAATTTAGATGTTGTTAAAAAAAATTAAATTGTAACACGATCGCTTGCTCCAAAAATTTGTGTTATTAGCTTGTCGCCCTGAATTTTAGGTTAACGGAACACCTAGGATACGGCCGCAATTTGGGTGTTGTCTATATACTAGCGCTGGATGCTCGATGGTCCCTCAGTTCTAAGTGTAGTTCCGCGCAGTATAGCAGTACACTAGCATAAAACGACGCCAAGCTCAAGGTCAGTTGATTTCAGTGCGCCGTTCGTGGCGAATCGGAGGCAAACGTGCAAGTGAGTAAGTACCTATATACCCAGTTATTCAAGATTTTCATGTAAAAAACAAAACGCATCGGTGAGCGTGATATGAGATTAAGTACATTGTTCGAACATCGCGACGCTGTGCGCACTACGTCGTCGTCGCTCTTCCACGTAATTTTTTTACGGGATCATGTGATTGTACGCGGCGCATCGTAATTATTTCGTCATTTCGGGATCGCGCTAAAATTTTGTCGACGAATGCAAGCAACGCGGCTGATAATAAACACACGCGTTGCAGAACATGTGGCGGTCAGTCATATGTTCTCCTTTACAAAACACACCGATGGCAAGCAAAACTTCTTTTTTGGACTCTAATTACTTGTCTATTATTATGCTAACTTTTATTTTTCTCACAACTATAACTGGTATCCGATCTCATGACACGAATAGTAATTTCAGTTCTGACGCGAAAGGTATTATTTTTTTTTCTTTTATTATTAACTTTTTTCTTTTTATTTATATTTACTTTATTTTTGTCACTATTTTATTTATTTTACCATCAATTCTCATACATAACCTTATTATCCAAAGTAATAGTGTTTACAATCATCTATATTGCTAGTTAATACAAACATTATAAAATTTTTAGTTTATTTATCATTTATCATATGTTTTTGACAGATTCTACTTCAGACTATATCTTATGCCGACTATGTGGAGCTGATATTGGTGATGCGAAGCATATTATCAATCATTTGAGTCCTGATGCATCTGTCATTGTCAATCAAACTCTTTTCGAACGTAAAGGAGTAGAAGTACAGTTATTAAAGAATCCATTGGGAATTAAATTTCATTCCATTACTACATCAAAGTCAAAATGTGCTGCAGTACATAACGTTAGTATTAAATTCATCATAAATTGTATTACAAATAACTAATAATATTAAATAACTATGTATTTATTTAGTGGCAGCAGGACTTTACTTGGTATCCTGGATATGCTTGGAAACCTTGCATTTGCAATAGATGTAGAGTACATCATGGATGGTATTAATTAATCTCTTCTTTTATTTTTAAAATTTATAACTACAAATTATATTAATCTCTATTTTTTCTAGGCTTTTTGAACCAGTAGAGAATACGAATTTAAGTACCAATCTCCCTACGGACAAAGGATTTTTTGTACTCAAACTAAACAATTTATTGAGTGAAAATTGTAAGTAGTAAAATCAAACTAATATTACTTTCATATTTTAATAATGATTTAATATAATTTATAAATTTATTAATTTATTTCAGTTGCCAATTCACTGATTGTTACACCGAAATCTTACAGAAATTAATAATGGATGAGTTAACAGAAGATCAACTCCAGTTTCTTAACGAATGCGAAGAAGCATTTTGTGATAGATATACAGAGAAAGATGAAGATTTTATGAAAATAAAATTAGCAGAAATAAAACCACCACCAATTGTTGATCCTTGGCATAATGCGCCTCAGAGATCAAACAACTGGTCTCGTCAAGGACGAGATAGGCGTAATCAGAACTGGCAGCGACACGATAGAGGCAGAGATTGGGACAGAGGCAGAGATTGGGACAGAGGCAGAGATAGGGATAGGGATAGAGATAGAGATAATCGTTATGCAGGAAAATATCGACACAGACCATATTAATAAAGACTTTCTAATTCTACTATAAGACTATTTTTGTGATAAAAAATTCTTTTGATAAAAAAAAAATGTAAAATATGTTAAATACATGTTTGATAATAAATACCAAAAGAAATAAAATAACACGATTTTACTTGTTAAAATATGCATAACATGTGTATTTTTTTCAAGCAGTTCATTTACAACAGTCTATGTACAAACATAATAATCACTTGTATACAAAAATTAACCGCTTCCCTTAAGTTGTAAAAAATATTGTATATTCTAATCTGACAAGATACTAAAAAATTTATTATTGTGACTTTAAATGTCATTGTTCTTTAAAGCCATAATGCATCTCACATTCATTCTTAATCAAATTTCATTTCAATAATTCTGAAAACTTGCACACTGTTGTATTTTCTAGATCTAATAAAACAGTCTCTTTTACATTAGAACTAGGATTTTTTACAAAATTATACAATAGTATTTACAAGAATGATTTACACTGTCAAATAAAACCTTTGCGAATCCTTAGTAAAACGAAGGCTTTCCTCTTAAACTTATAATGTGTATTTACAACTTGTAGTGCAAAACCTTCATTGTTCATTTGGTTTAAATTTAAACCAAGTTCGTAATTGATTTTTAAATCATGAACTTTACGTATCATACGTAAAGACTTCAAAGAATGCACAAAATTATCGCCTCTAATTACGGTGAAACCCGTTTGGAGCGTCTATATAAGAGTATACGCGCATTGATTCAACATTAATTTTTTCAAGAAAAAATCAGTACAGGGTGCGTGCACCGAAGACTGCATTATCACAATAGAGTATCGTTGAATTTTTCCGACTTGCAGCTTCATAATTTAATATTCCTCGAACACAGTTATTCCATTTGATGAATTCACATTGATGCTAACAATTTAGCTTCAAAATGGCGGACAATTTACGCCAGGATGGAGATACTGACATTTATCGCCTACGCGACAGAAGCCATTTTTCGAAAACTGACGACAAACTGGTGGCTGCTTTCCATTGCCTCTCCAACCGCCTCTCCATGGCATTCCCCTAGGAGGTCCACCTCTGAACCAGCCAGGTCCAGGGGGTCCTCCCCTTCCTCGATTTCCATGCATAGGTGGTCCTCTTGGACCCTGGAAAGGTGGACCAGGAGGTCCTCCAGGTGGTGGACCTCCAGGACCCGGAGGCCCAAACATTCCTGGACCAGGTGGACCCTGGTAATTATTGTATCCCATGTCGTCTGGTCCCATCATATAACCATCTTGGTTGTACATAGGAGGTCCCATCATTGGCGGACCCATAGGGCCTCCACCGTCCATTCCTTGATAATTTGATTGCATGTTAGGCATTGGGGCCATACCAGGATCGGGGACAACGATTTTGCCATCTCCTGTTCTCCAACCGCCGCCACCACCACCAGTCGCAGGTGGCATTGTGTTCGGCATTTCGTTTGCCATTGGTGGCATTGAATTCATCATTGGCTGAGGCATGGCTACCATTGGCGGCTGAGTTCCCATTGGAGGCATTATTGGCGGCGGCTGCTGTTGTGGAGGCGGTTGCTGTTGCTGATTGGGTCGGAATGTTGGGAAATACGTATTTGGCATAATGGTCGATGGTGCAGGCAATTGTGGTTTCGGTTCTGGCCATGGCACACCAGTGAAATCTTTTTCGCTATCTTTGTTTCCTGTAAGGTCATCCAATGGAATAACTTTCGGCTCGATGTAAATGTGATGACGCTCCTCGTCAGGTTCCGCAGGAGAATCCGGAATCCTATTGATAAAATAAATAATTAGTAAAAATAAATTTAAAATAAATAAGAAAATAAATTTTTGTTCTCTCGGAATTTGAAACTTACATGCTGCGGTTGAAGTAAAGTGCTTGTAAAATTCCTTTTTCGCGGGCATATTGAATATCCTTTTCTCGACTGTCTTTTCCGGGTTCGACAAGTGGAGGAGGCAAATCGATTGGAATCAACGCCTTCCATATCGTTTTTTCTTCCATCACATCGTCGCTAGCTGAAAGTAAAAAAAAATTATGAATACACACATACATAAAGTTATAACAAAAGTTTATCTTCACAAGAATTTAAAACTTACGTAATTTTCTGGCCATTTGGAATGCTTCTCTTTCATTCATTTTTTCCATGTTTTTCATATCTGTAAATGTTTTCGTAACATTTACGCGTTCGGTTTCATCCAATTCAAAGAACCTAATTGATTCCAAATCAGTTTTCCACTTCAAACTTTTCTTTGGTCCCTTTCGCTTTTGAATGACCAAAACGCTTTTCAGAACCCCAATAGGTCGACTTTCAACAGTAGCATGTTCCTCTTTTTTCAGTGCTTCGCTAACCGCTGCTGCCGGGTCATCGGGCGATTCCGAACCCTTCATATCGTCAAAGTCATGCTCTGGAGTGGGCGCTAAAAGCAAATAGTTTAAACGTTAATAAATAATTCCAAAATATTATCATTAAATTTAAGAATTTAAGACAGCTAAAAACAGAAGACTTACTTCTACTCCTGTCATCCTCGTCAGGCTCCTCTTTAATTTCCTTCTTCTCTTTCTTTATATCGTCAACATCGACTTCCATTTCGACTACTTCGTTTTCCGATTTAACCTTGGGCTTCTCCTCTTTCTCCTCGTCAGTCTCCAAGGTATCTTGATAAAACTGCAAAAGAATAATCAACGATTAGTAAACTAAAATTCTTCAACTATATCACCACTTCTTCATTTGCACAAAAACTCTTGCATTACCTTAAATGTAGGTTTTAAAGCTAAAAGCGATTTATCATCCGCTTCCTTATTGGCAGTCTGCTGGGGTGGCGATGTTGGGGACATGGATGGCGACGTGGCATCCCGATGATTTTCGCTGTTACCCGAGTCCGATTTCTTTGTGTCCGTAGGTCCGTCCTTTGTGATCGAAAGACGCCGTTTTCTCTTCCTCGGCTCTTTGCTTTTCGTCGAGGCCGTCAGAGCATCCATAAACATGTCGCTTTCTTGTAAGAACATCACTGTAATGAGAAAAGGGATAATTTATTTTATTGTCACGATTTTAGATTGACGCCGAGGACGTCGATTAATGTTACAGATGATATCGGTTATCAAAGGTGAGCGTACGGAGCGATTGGTGCAAATTACTGAAAATAAAATTATTTATAAATATATTTGGCATGTTGGTTAATGAAACGAAAACCAATTTATAACTTATATTCTTAAATTATAGTCTTATTTCAAGGTATATTTTATATTCTTAAATTATTTTTATCTAACGATAGTTTAGCGACAATATTGATACGATGTAGATGATTACAATTAACGCACTTATTTTTTTATTTAAACTTGCTAATATATGGTAGTTTGGGTAATTTTACTTTCTAAAAATAATTAATTGGGCTAAATCTTTCACAGCATATGTTTTACAAAATTACATGGATAATTGATAAAGATCAGTTTCGAATGAAATATAAATAAACACACAGAAATGATCTAAATATAGATTAATAAAATATATGTGCAACTTCATTCTAAGAAAGCGAGTTTCAATTTTAGAAAAATTATTAATTTTTATACTAAACAATTACGTTAAATTATTCATGAATCAAATTATTAGATTTCATACTTCTAATTAATGAATTTATGTATGAATAAGTACGTACAGAAGTCTATTTCTAAAGGAAATGCGTAAAAATAATAAATGTCTTTAAAATTTAATAATAATAAATTAGCGCATAGTAATTATGAATTTTAATTTTAATTTTATAAAATATGACTATGAAATTTCAAATAATAAATGTAATCGGAATATACTTTTAAACAAAATGCAAACATTATATAAATGACAGTTTCTTATTTGATGAATAAGTAATAGTGAAATTCTTTTTGATGTCTTATATTTTTATTATTACTTAGATATTTGTATAAGTTATATAGTTATTTTGGAATAGAAATAATATGTAAGGGAAACTAGGACAAAAGTGTACTTTAATATAGCGGTAAAGTTTTGTCCCAGTCTCCGCTAATTATTTTCAGCTCAATATAATATTTTTATTGCATATGTAATTTAAAAATAAATAAAACAGAAATTTTAATAATGTATAAAGCGATCTATTCTAAGTAGTTTACAAAATATCTATCTTTCTTAAAAAATTGCGTAGTAGATAATCATTTTAGTCTTTTGTGGATAATTTATATTAATGTGTGTTGTAATGTTATAAACTTTCTTTTAATGGTATTTTAAATTCAATCAGAAAACAGATTTTAAAATTTGTATCTTATGTTCATTTTATCTAAAAAATAATTATAAAACGAATTATTTTATTGAATCAGCGCGACGTTAAATCAAAGCTATGGTATAGAGCATATTACTGAGCATATTAATCGATAATAATTGTATTTGACACTCAAAAGTTTTCATTCAATAAATTACAAAAATAGATAAAATAAAATAAACTATGATAACTATACTTCAATGAGGGTTGCAAGTATTTAAATCACCAATAATTAAGAAAATCTAATCCACCCTTTATTTGTTTTAATTCACAAATCAAATTTTATTTATGATATACCTAATTTTTTAATCAGAAATCAAATTTGATAAAAATGAGAAAATGCAGTAGTGCAGTTAATTTTTTTGTTAAAAAAAGATCGTTTTTCGAAATGGAATTATTTGGGCACCGAGCCCTCCATATATTATTCACGCATACAGTCTCGGGAACATTTATAAGAAGCTCACTTTGTAATAAAAATATATAATGTTGATAAAAGTAAAAATTTTTAGAGTTTTTAATTTTTTATAATTAATTTGATAATTAAACCCTAAATAATTCAAAACTCAAATTTGATTTATTATTTATCTGCGATTTAATTAACACATCAAATTTGATTTATTAATTAAAAATTGAGATATATATATATATATATATATATATATATATATATAAAGATACTTTGGATTGAGTAACTAAATTTTTTGTAACCCGATTTCAATATACTAAATAAGTACAAAAACTAGAAAATAAGTAAGATTTGCAAATTTTCTATTTTTACTTAAACTTCATTAAATCTCTTCATATAAATTTTTTTTTTTTTTTAAACAAGAACATACAAAGTAGTTTTTATAATGATGTCAAAAAATTGCATAAATCCATGAACTACATTATTTACTATCAATAATTATCAATGATCTACATTATCTACCATCATTAATTTCCATAACTCATCAATCTGAAAAAAGCTCGATAAACAAGATCTAAAGAGAAAAGGAACTTTATCTCAAAGTCCGAGCACTCGAGCAATCAAGAAATCGTTCGCTGTCAAAGCTAATCAAAGACGGTCAACTTAAACGAAAATTGCCCAACAAGCGCAGAGAGAGAGAGAGAGAAAAAGTGGCCCGCGCGCGCGCCGCAAAGCTCGACCGGCTCCCGCAGCATTAGCATTCAAGATAGAGAGCAGCCGTGCAGCTCCACGCGATGTGGCATTGGAAACACGTGCGCGGGACTCTCGGGCGCACCGTCGTAAAAACATCGAGCATCGCTTCCCCTCTTTTTCAACGCATACAGCCCAGACAGTGAGCTTATATACGCTGCGCAAATGCGCGCGCCGACCGAGTGGGAGAGTCGAGGAGAAAGGAGAGTAGGAGAGGGAGAGAGAGCCAAGGTGGAAGCGAGACAGAAACGCGCTATGCACGTCAGCTGCGGACGGAGCGAAATATAACGTTCGAAAGCTGGCGCGCGCGAGCCGGGGATACACCTATATGCGGATGCGGGGATGCAGGGCAGATTCAAGTTTAACACGCACCCCCTTGCGAGACCCGCTTTCTTTTTATGCTTTTTTTGTCTTTCTAGGGATTTATCGTTTGTTGCGTGCGGTAGCGTAATTTTGAGATTTGCACTCGCGCTTTTAGTTTATTGTTGAGATTACGATTGAATAGAGACTAGTTTGTTGAAAAGTATGAAAAGCGAAATTGCCTAAGAATGTTTTAGCTGATTTGAGTTAAAAGTATTGCAATTGATAAAAGGTTTTAATGAATTGGCCAGCAAAAGAATGAGATCTTGAACTGAGAAAGGTTTTCCTCGAGGAATCAAACGAGAGAAGCTGCGATGATCCTCGGCAGTCGGGCTTTGCGCCTTCCATTCTGAGCCTTTGAATGGTTGCAGCTTTTTCGAGTCCCCTCAGTTCCTTCCGATTGCCGTTTTATTTTTTATAATTTTTCATTTCTTTTATTAAACTTCTATTTAAAATAGTTTTGATTTAAAAGTTGCGGGTACACTTTCACTTTCTCGCTATTAGAAACGCATGCAACTCCCACGTCATAGCAACGAGAATTAGATAAATTAGATAATTTTTTATCGATTGAAAAAAATCAGCTTCAAACTATACTTCAATTGTATTTGTTTTACTTTAATTGATATATGATGCAACTATTGATTTTAAATAGGCTTTATTTGATCTACTCAAATTGATATTGAACTGATTTTGCAATTTTCTTTAATCTAATCTGTTGTGATTCTTTTTCCAATTATGTATCATTAAGAATTAATTAAAAAGATTTACTACTAAGTAAATTATAAATTCAAGCTATAATTAAAACTCAACAATTTCAAAATTAAATGAAAAGAATTGCTGTCTGTAAGACTGCTTTAAAATATTGCGTTTATATGACGTATTTTTTTATTACTTATATATTCTAGATTTTAAATGCTATTAATCTACCCTCTTCAATAATACATTTATCTATCTAACTTTACTGGAAACAGCAACTAATAATAACTTATCCCTATTTTTAAACTACAACTGAAATATTCTATTTTTTAATAATTTACTTGTAAACTCTCAAAAATATAAATATAAAACCAATAAAAGTGATATAACTTATCATAACTGGTAAATAAGAACATGAAATTGTATATACATATATATATATATATATATATATATTCTTTTGTATAAATTACTGTTACTTAACATTCTGTATAAATTTGATGGGACTTAAAAAAACTACTTTAGTAATTTATGTAATTTAAACCATAGCTTAACAAAATAATTGAAAAATTTAGTAATTCTATTTACCCATTATTTAAAAAAGAAAAAACCAACACCTTAAATTAAGGTTAATAATATTGAAAAGGCAAATAATTTTATATGACGTGGGTATTTACGCGATTCAACATTCACCACAACATTCACTTTCATTCTTAGGAAGTTTGGGATTGATCGTGTCCAACGCAAATTTCTATTCTCTTCGGTAATCGTGCGGAATTTGTCGTGTAATGAATAAAATTCGTATTTAATACGCGAAAATTTATCGCGTCGGAATGGTGTTACACGGCTGATTGTTCTTATATTTTTATTTTTACTATTTATATTTCGTAATAATGCGGTTTATAAATTAAGTCGAACACAATTATTGATTTGTATGCAAAAATCAGTTTGTGAATTCTTAATTCGGTAAGACAGTGGATCTATTATCTGACTTTAGTATCAAAAACACCATTACGAGCGCCTATTAATGGATTTTAATTTAATTGCACTAATAATAAATATCAATTGAAAATTTACCGAGAGCATGGAAATCTGGATGGGCTCGATTTAATTATGTGCGGATTGCACGTCTTTGGTTTTCTCTTTAAGAGTGATACGTATATATAATAGAAACCCAAAAGTTCAATGTTTTTTCCAGATTTCTGATAGTTTATTGAAAAGCTTTAAAAGGGTATACATGTACAAGGGAATAAAAATGGATAGACAAAAATTTGCTCGTTGGTGCCTTACCTAAAGAAACGATTACCGCTCGCACGTTGGAAATATTTTTAATATTTTAAAACTTTCTCGCACACTCATTCACTCTTAAACTATTAAACGCTACTTTAGAGTTCATGTTCTTTGTTTTTCTTTTATCAACTTTCATTTAAAAGTAATGCACAATTTTTCTTAATTATTGTTGTTATCGGAGGTTACCTGCTGGATCTTCATCAAACTTTTTAAAAACCGATGTTGTGATGATCCATGACCTTATTTCTTCATATGCTCTGAAGAAATATTCCTTGCAAACTTGATATTGTAGATGAATAATTATCACTACTTATTTTTCCTAAATTTTTTTTAAAGGAACTGATACCGTAATAGGATATTTTAGGTAAAAAAAATTCAGTGATTATAATAAGTATAAAAATCAATAAAAAAAAGGTGTTCAAAGCCTGTAAAAAATAATGAGTTAGTATAAAAATTTTGTAAAATTAATTGTTTGCATAAACCAACAATATTGCCAAATATATTTTTCTAATGTAGAGTATAGAGCAAAATGTAACTTTGCACCAATCGCTCCGGTGAATGCCCACCTGCAAACTCAATATTCAAATGTTAGATCAAATATTTCTAACATAATAATTTTATCACCGATATTCAAAGAATAAAGAAACATTAATAAGTTGCTAAAAAACATAGTCATTTAATAATTTTTTTAAAATAGCTTTTATCAACCGAAATTCTATTAAATTAAGACGAACTCTGAATATCAGTTACTACATCTTATTCCAATAAAACTAAACATATAAAAATAAAAATTAAAATATAAAAAATATAAAAATATAAAAATAATTATTTTTATCCGAAAATTTATTAATTTTATTGTATTTTAATAAAACTTTGAAAATTAAATTTTGTATAAATAATTTAGTAATCATATAAAATTATTAAAAGCTTTAAAGAAAAGTTCAAAATAATTTAATATTCTATGATGTAATCAAAATGTAATTTTGTAAATATTAAAAGTTAAAGAGATATACGTACACTTTGGTTTTGCTGGGATAAGTTTGATTCCTCCCTTTTTCTCTTCACCTGGTGGAGTTGTAGGAGATTCCAATGCAAGTTTGGCTTTCTTATCGGCTGTTGAACCTGTTTCTTCTCTAAGTGGAGAAGGCCTTTTAAGTGGCAATTTTGGAGGTAATACTTTTTTATCAGGTACAGGAATAGATTTTTTTGCCCCTCTTGGAGGTGGTTTAATTTCTTCCTCCAAACCTGTTGATCTAAACTTAGAATTAAAAGTTTTTACAGTCTTAGGTCTAGAACCTTGATCTTGAGAATTTTTCCTGTTTTCAATTGATATTGAAATATTTTTCTTCTCGGGAACTGTGGTGATTTTTTTAGGATCAGTTTTATCTTTATTTTCTTTAAAACTATCCTTTGAGTCTGTAGATGATTTTCTAGATGGAGAATCCCCCGCCTTCTCTTCATCAGCCTTCTTCTTCGGAATCTTTCCCATTTTTGTAGTTAAAGATTGACTTTGAAGCTTTTCCAAAGTTGCTTTATCCTTTTCAGCTTGATCTTTCTTTAGTTTTTCCTTTTCCTTTTCTTTTTCTTTATCTCGATCAGACCTAGATCGACTACTTGAACTTTTTGAAGAACTGCTAGAATGATGTTTGTCCTTTTCTTTATCTTTGGAAGACCTGTCTTTGGAACTACTACTGCTACTACTTTTTGAACTGGAACGATGAGAGCTGGAACTGTGTTTACTGGAGCTGTGTTTACTAGAACTGGAGCTATGTTTGCTGGAGCTTTTACTAGAAGACACAGAATTACTTTTTTTGTCAGAGCTACTGCTCACACTTTTTTTATCGTCTTTTTTATCGCGATTTTCTTTATCACTAGTTGACCTGCTATTATCACTGCTGATATCCTTTTCATCTTTGTGGTCTTTACTTTTTACATCTGTTTTATGAATATCTTTAGAACTAACTGTATTTTCTTTCACTTCACTTGAAATGTCCTTTGTAAGTTCATCTACAGACCCTTTTTGTTCTGTAGATATCCTTTCATTAGATTCAACCGAATTCTCACTTTCTTCAGTTTTTTTATCTTCCGTAGGAAGAATATTAGTGTCCACAACAGCACCATTAACTTCAGTATTTACACTTACTACATTAATATTTGATGCATCAGTCTGTACTTGTGTTAATACCTGTTTACCATCTCGAATAGTAATTTTGTACACTGAAGATGGGGAATTGGTTGTTGCAACAGTTTGTGGTTTATCAGGTGAACTTGAGGAAATTTGTGATTGTGACTTTAAAGGAGATAGATTTTTTGTTTGTTGAACTTGAGCAGGTTGGACGATGGGGGAACTTTGAGTTACTGAGGAATCACTAGATTGAACTGTCACTGCATTTTCACTATTAACGTTCTGACTAGTAACAGGTGTAATACTTGCATTGGCTTGTAAGGACTGGGATGGGGTTTGAGAAAGTGACGTATGCATAGAAGATGGAATTGCAGATTGTAGTGCCACTGAATTGGGCATGGATTCCCCTTTAACCATTTTTAACCACTGCTCTACAAGACGACTGGCTAATGTTCGAACACCTTGGTGACTACCTTCCTTTGATAAACCTTTAATTAACTTAGGACAATTATTACTTTTCAAACGTTCAATGTCAACAGGACATAATAAGAAAAGTTCTAATAACTCTTGGATAAGAGCCCAATTTTTAGCCATGATTCCATCTGTTAACCACATATGAATAAGATCCCAACCTCCAGCACCCATGAATCTGGAAAGAAAATAAATAACATGTTTGATTAAGATTTATGTATAATTAATATTTTTAATGGTATAATTTAATTTAAAAAATGTAGAACACATATCAGTAAGTTCGGCCCATTAAATACAACCGCCCAATGGTTCAGAGTTCTTTATATTTTATTTTGCATACTTTAAATAAAAATTCACACTTTTATTTGACTAGACAAACAATTGTGTGTCTCAGTATGCATAAATAGTTAAATTGTAAAAATTTTTATGATTCTTAAAAAATTAAATACAAAAAATAAAAGTAAAATAAAAAAAATTAATAAAATCAAACATATACTCACTGGTTAAGAAGATCATGATCAGTGCTTTTTAAAATCTGAATGTAAATACATTTTGATACAAGCTTCTTTGAAAACTTGGTCATAAGATTGGCCAGACGAGTAACTTCCTCCTTGCTCTTGATACCACCATTAGGGCCTAGTAATACACTAAGGCACCTAAGCAATGACAGTGGATCGATGCGTGGCTGCAAAAGAAAAAGAAATTTATTTAAATAAATTTTAATTATATTTATTTTTAAAAAGTTAATAATTTAAAAGAATGTATTTTTTTGTAATTATAGGACTCATATCAGTAAGTTCAGCCCATAAAGAGTAACTGCCCAATGGTTCAGAGTTCTTAATATTTTATTTAGCATACTTTATTTAAAACTTCACATTTTTATTTGAAAGAGCAAATATTAATGTGTCTCAGTATGCTTAATAAGATTTCCTGATATTTTGTAATATTAAAGTGTGTTGACAAATATTGCTAAAGAGGATCACTATAGTAAAATAATATAAAATTTGTTAAATACTTTATTAAATATGTGTTGTTCTTTACCTAATTTATTTACTAATGAATTGAATTTAATTTGATAATTAAAAAATGCTAATAAAGATAAAATGATAAAGACAAGAAAACAAGTACTGAAGAAAAAATTGATTTGAATGTAAATATTTATTTCAACAATTTTAATAAAAATTAAATGAAAATTATCAGTCTTGTCAATTTAATCCAATAATCAAAAAATTTATTAAAGCTTTACAGTAAATTCCAAAAAAAAAATTAAAATATAAATATAAAAAATAAAATGCTATTAAAAGTTACCATCTAAAATACATATTTTTCACTAAAAATATTTAACAAGGAAAAATACTGATTGCCGATAGAACAATCGTAGCATCTTAAAAATATAATGCAAGATTTTAAACGAAAAATGAATTGGATCAAGGGGTCAGGTAGCAAAATTTATTGATCTTCTTTCTCCCACCAACGCACAAGAGAGCTGGCTCCGATTTTCTTCCCCGATCGCGGCTCTCAGGCTCTCGTGGCGGGAGGCAGTCGAACAAGAGCGAAGGGGAAGCGCTTACGGAACAAGACGCGCTCGAGGCGCCCTCTTCGGCAAAATTTGTCAACTCGCTGCGATGACGACCGACGAGGAAAGCCAACGCGACAGATATATAGATATACACGGTTTAATAGAAAAAATAATAAAATTACACATTGCAAATAATAAACTCACCATTTTTTCTTTCTCGTCAACAAAATGCTCTTGGTAAACGGTTAATACATATCGCCGATCAACGAACGACGGGGGTCTCTGCAACTAAAGACGAAATAAGACGTTTACGTAATCAAGCTATTGCTCGGCGTCGTGAGACCGCCATTTTGCTGTTAACTGCACGATTGCATGATCCTCTATCAAATTTTTGCGTCGTAACTCGGAAACGTGTTAAAACGTTCTCTCAACTTAAAGTAAACTCTTTTGATATCTCGATAATATACGCCGAGAGCGCTAAAAGGACTACTTCTCTAGAACGCCTGTCTCTCTCTCAGCTATCGATCCATACGGAACGGCTAGCGCAAGATCGTCTGTCTGTCTGTTATACTATCGCAAAAATCTCAATACTTTTCTCTCAAATATTGCAACAAAAAGACGCCTAGCGTTGTCAGCGCTCAGAAAAAAAAAAATGTTCAAACGACTGGAAAATATGTAAAAAAAAAAAAGGAGAGCGAGAGAGCCAGATAGAAGAAGGTGTGCTGCGCGCGGCTAGGAAGGCGTAATGGAGAGAAGATGCGGCGGTCTGGGGCGCTAAGCGCGGAGAGGCTCCTATTGCAGGCCAGCTTGTGGACTCGCCTCGAGACGGCCGACTGGCGTTTTCCGCTTTCCGCTCGCACCGAGCGTTCCCCCCACTCTCGGCTGCGCCTGCGCAACAGTCCCTGTCGATGCGGCTCCGGCCAATCGCCGAGCTCGGCCGCTTGGCCCTTCGACCAATCGACTCGCACGCTCGGCACGTCAGCCGCCCCCGGAAGTTATTTTTAGAAATTCCCTCCTGCCTGTGCCTGCTCCACTCTATAGCTATACCCCCCACTACGACGGCTCTTCCTTCGGAGTACTTGGTTTTTTT
>JAPYZA010000243.1:0-33879 GCA_030522685.1 Eupelmus azureus
TGGCTGCTGCAGAGAGAGACAGAAAGAGAAAGAGCAGCGACTGTGAACTGAGAATGAGCCCCTCTATAGTCAGAGCCGAATAAGCGGCGACAATAAGCCCAGAAGAAAGACGGACCACCTGCGACCTGTTTCAGCCTTCTTCTTCTTCTTCCTCCATTTCACATTCCACCGGCTTACACCTACGAATCCGGAGGCCTCATCGGGGGCGGCTGCTGTGTAGCAGCTAGACACAAAGGCGAATAGGCGAGAGGAAGGAAAGAGAGCAGCTACCGAGCTGCCCAGTCACGTCCTCCCCCTTCCATATCCGCCTTTTTGTACGAATCTGAAATTTTTATAAATCACGTTCATCAAGTCGAGTATTGCGCTGCAGGCATCATTTCTTTAATAAACATGTAAAATTGAAGCTGCTCCTTGTGTACATATTATTATCTACGTGTATGTGTGTATAGAGAGCGGGCGAGCCTGCTTGCTCGCTACTAAAAGAAAAATAGGAAAAAGTAGCTCTGGCGGGGCTGGCTGGGCGCTTGCACCTGCCTATATTCCGTGTATAGAAACTCGAAATACCCGATATACAGCCGCAGAAGCTAGATGTAATTGTGCGCGTACTTACTCCATGGCGGCATTACACAGATGTATGGCGCTTTATTGCGCCTATATAAGTATATGCGCGCAGCCGGGGGCTGTGTGTGTATGTGTATAACGGCGGCGCAACTGCGGGACTATATAGCCGGGCCGCGTCCTGATATTGTTGAATATCTCGTGATCGATGGGGAGTGATTGAGTCGTAATATTGAAGCCGATATCGCGCTGCCATCTGTCGCGAGTTACAGCTAGCGCCCGCGCAAAGAGAGACAGAGAAGAAACAACCCTCCCCCGACTTCTCTCTCTCTCTCTGTCTCTCTCGCTTGCTAGCTCTGGCTGTTATTGCACCTCAGTAAACATCGGGCTATCGACTTGTTACTCGTTATACGACCTCGGCCACCGCCAGCCCGCGCGCAAACTAATATAATAAGCTCCTTATGTTGTATTACACCTATATGTGTCCCCCCTTCCCCCGGTGATCGTTTTGCTTTACCTAATATAGATACGGGTATATGCCCCGATATAGTTTATAAGCGGCTTCTCCGTTTCTTTTGTTTTCAGCTTTTTCGTAAATTGTGAGACAATGTTTGGATATTGTGTTATTTGTAACTAATGTAACGGATTTGATTTCGTAATATTTTTCAATGGTACAAAAAAAGGATAAGTTTTTAATTGGCTCGGCATGTTACCTATTTATTTATTCCATTAACAAAATAAAATAAAATCAAGAAGATAATCAGAAATCAAATGATTTTACTTATTTCTTAGCCAAATATGTTTTTTAATACCAAGATTCGAGCCTATAGTGATCGTTTTTAGACCAGCTGGTGTAAAAGAGTAAAGCAGCGGGCAAGGAAACGTTTTTGCTCGCGGAGAGAAGACAAGAAACTACATTTATCTTTGATTCGCAAACGTATTCGCTTTCGGCTAAGACTATCCCACCTTCGACTCGTTTTGCGAAGATGTAAATTTCTTATTTGCTCTAAAAGTCCACTTTACGCCCTTGGTACACAATATACTACTTTGATATAAAAGTTTGATTTAGTGAACGTTTCCTATCATTTAAGTGTGCGCAAAATGAAATTTGCGTAATGAGTTTAATATAGTAGGGAGGAAAAATAAAGAATGTCCCAGAACGCATGTAAATTGTAAACATGCGATCTGAGGCTTTCTTTATTTCCTCCCGTGGTGCGTATACCACTTTCATGATGTTGAGCGGGGAGCAAAAGTGGTACTTTCGGCCAGGGTATGGTGAAAAAGAAATTTTTTAAGCTGATTTTAAATACGCTAATCGCAATTGTTTATATAGTATGCTAAGTGAACGTTCTATACACTCATTTAAACCAGTGCGCTAATCTATTAGATTAACGCACACAAAAAGAAAGAATTTTAATATCATATGGTCAATTTCATGACAACTAAATGATTACATCCACGTTATCTCTCGATTTAAGAATAATTCTTCGCCAACTCTATGGACAATTCAATGTCAATTATATACAATTCAATGTATTAATCATATATGAATAATTTCATGTCAACTGAGTAGTTTTTTACTACCTACACTCACTAATAAAATGTTTAAGTTAATCGTGATTTTCGACGGTCGATCGAAATTAAGCGGTTTTTTTTAGTATAAGGTTGATATTTCGTATTTTTTGATGATTTAATTTGAGCAGTGAAAAACTGGTTTTTGAGTCAAAAAATCACCTTACTTCCACTTTTTTGATCACAAAAATAACAAAATTAATGTATATGCGTCAGAAAAAGTATTGCATGCACCACCGTATTGGGTGTTTAAACTTTCGTACGGTAGCAGTACGCATTCGCCTTCGGCTCTTGCTTATACCTATAACTCTTATTATAAATTTCACACTTTGCGGAAAAGATTCATTTTACGTTTTTGATACATAAGACAATATATTGTAGAATTAAGCGTCTTTATATTTTTTAATTTACAAAAAATTCGTAAAACTATTCGAATTTTTAGGTCTTTCTCCAGTTTTTAAGATAGAGAAGAGGAAAAAATTTTAAAAAGATAAAAAAAGATCAATAATTTGTTAACTATTAAATGTCGATAGAAAAGGGATGTTTAAAATAAAAAAAAAATTATTTTCTCACTTAAGTTAACGAAATTGAGACGCCGTCTATATAATTTTGGAACAAAGATGTTTATAAATATATTAAGAGGTACCGTTTCATAATGTCTAATATGAATTTGAATCTTATAATATATAAAAAAATTCTTAGAGTATCTTATTCCAACCTATATTAAAATTAAAATTTACAAAACCCTCCTTATTATAGACAAAGATAAATCCATTTTTAATTCAATTTTCAATTTTTCGAAAAAAATAGCGATATCTAATTGTTACTTATTATTATTGTTAACAAAAATTTTATATCGGAAAATTTTCCAGAAATTGAAAAATAAATAAGAAAAAATGGCTTCCATGTTCTCCATAACAAAAAAAATCATATTATTGTAAGTTAAAGAAAAATATAATAATTAGTGCAAGTTTCCGAAATAAAAATTATCATTTTACAGATTTTTAAACTTACGAAAAATTAAAACATTTCGGATTTGATCAAATTAAGAAAAACTGTTGAACAGCATTATTTAATCGTTTGATTGATGAATTTGGTGATTACATAAAAATAATGAGTATAGGATAAACATGTTTACCCCTATCCCCTCTATTATTATAAAATACTTATGTAAAGGCAATAATTATTACTAATAAATTAGATAAAATAAATTTAAAAAGAAGGCATTATTAATTGATTAACATAATTTTTAACGTAATAGACTATATGTATAACAAATTAAAAGAAGATACTTCAATATATAAAATAAGGAGAGGTGTAATTCCTGTGCTAGATAATCTATCGATTAGACTAAAATTCAAACGAGTGTTTTAATATCCGGCAAAATAATGCTCTTGGAATAAAAAATTGTAGAAGTTGTTTAAAATGTTTATTTATACACAGATTATTTTTCTACGAAGGACTTATATTTAGTTCAAATAAAAATTCAACGCTTAAAAAATTTTTATGCTAAATAAACGTGGCAAATCTTATGAAAATGTGGATTGTTGAGGTAATAACTTTGCCTGCAACATTGACTTTAAAAACATTTAGTTTCAAGAATGTTGGTCTAATATTTTTATTATCTAATTAATTAAGTTAATCATAACGTTATAAAGAAAATGTAGGAATTACAAATGTTTTTTTTTCAAACGTCAATTAGTTACTTCTTAATATCACTTCTCGAAAATTTTATTTTATTTATTTACAAATATAAATATTTCTTGTCAAAACTTTTTTTTAAATTTTAATGTATGGCTATTCATTTTGTTCTCTAAATGATTTTACCTATAATTAGTTTTTGCTTAGTAATTTTTATTATTATTTTATAATATTTAGATTTTATACTTAGTCGAAAATCTATTCTACTCTTCTATTCAAATTTAAATATCTTCTGAGAATTCTTCTCAATAATATCTAAGTGAAAGTGTTGTTAAAATTACGTTTTAATTGTTGGAGAAGATTTTAATATTAATGCAAAAACAATACTATGTCATAAATTTGACAAATATAAATATAGATATATAGAAAAGCCTTCAAAAGGAGGGTGTGGTAAAAATAGATCAAATTCAAAATGAATGCAATGCAATAAAAGAAAAGAAGGTTAACGAGTTGGTACAATAGTAACTAGCTTTCAATACTTATTTCCGCTCAAGTTTAAACATCAGCATCGGCTTTTTTATTTTAATTCAGCTTTCGCTTTCTGGCTTCTGCTTTCCGCATGCTCTCAGGCAATTACTGGAATTTCGAGGGATGAAGCTCATCATTTAAACTTGAGCGAAGAGAAATCTCAATATTTGAGCGCATCGCCGACTCTTTGATCCTCGTATGAATGCGAATCCCGCGGAGCGTATCAGAATATGTATTTCAGCTCCCTCTCGATCTTTCTCTGATAATATTGATAGTCGAAAAGTTGAGAGAAGCGTCGGCGTCGGCGTCGGCGGCTGAAACGCGCGCGCCTCACCAGTTCTTTATAGTCCAACCATTCGCAAGTATAAAGAGCACGGCCGAGCCTGCCGCGGCTCTAGAAGCCTGCAAATCTCTATTGCCGCCGGACGAGCTCCATACTAACTGGACTGACACTTGGATCGTCAGCTCATCCGCTAAACGCGCCTCGCCATGTCCAAAAGCTATCGACATTTCTTCGCTCTGCTCATCATCGTTTTCTCGATTATTCAGCTAGCTATTACTCAGGTATCGATACATTTTATACGTATCAATGTTTTTCTAAACTGCTTAATTAATGCTTTTTTTAGTAGTCAATCCTTTGCACATTCGGGCTTCCTACTTTTCATTTTTATGCAATTTTTACTCATTGTACATTCACTTATGCACAACGCAAAAAGTTGTTTTATACTTTATTTTTAGACTAAATAAACTTATTTGGCATTCTTGTAACCTGGTAGAAAGTTCACCAGATATTAACTAGAACATGTTGGAATTAGCTGATTCCGACATGCTTTAGCTAATTTCTGGTTAAACTTCTACCAGGGTAGTAAACCTTTTTTATACAAAACATGAAGTTAAAAAGCAATGGAATTAAAACATTTGGGTATTAAAAACTTTAAAGTAAAATTTGGTAATGTAAATTTTATAATTTTAACATTTTTAAAGTCTATTTATTAAATAATATTATGTAATGTCATAATATTATTTTTAATGAATTAATGTTTTGTGTTCAGGTAACATTTTCAAAAGGATGGGGACCAGGGAAGCGTGCCGCTTTATATGACAGCGAATGTAGGATAAACACGAAGTCCTTGGCTTTAATGTTCCACTCTCTGATGGTATATAATATTTTTTTTGTTGATATTCACTTTAAACTGTTTCGTACTTCATTTTAATAAAAGCATGACTTACGAACTAGTCGATTGCGTTTTAAATCATTATATGAATTTCATGTTCTTTTTATATTTTATTATAGGTAGAAGTGAAGCGTCTGATGGCATGTGATCATCAAGCTACAATAAGCTATTTGCAGTCTGTTGAGCACTAAAAGGTTTGGAGTAGCGGAATGAAGCAAGAAATCGCGCTTATTAGTAGTGATAATGTAGTTTAAAATGCAGTAATTAATAATAAATGATCAAGTAAAAAATGATAGAAGTGTTTAACAATAAAATTTTCGTGTTTATTCGTTTAATTTGTAACATTAGTAAGTCAATATTTTCTTATTAAATAATTTGTAAAACTATGATGTTTTGTGTGAATCGTAAGTTGTAATAATTAATGAGATGTCATACGGTAACTCCAATGTCGCCGAGTATCTCCGAGAGTTTTTCAAGGTGTTTGTTGACCGAGGCGTACTCTTGCCGACTTCTGGCGATCAGCTGAAAGGCGTTAATGTACTCGAGCTCTGAAAACTGAGGCCCATGTTCCAGCACTGAGTTCAAGATTTCTTCCGGTGTCTCGTGGAAGAGTTCGAAATATTGTCGCGCATAATCGAGAGCCAGCTCTCGCGTCATCGTAATATTCGTTAATGTCTGCTGCAGAGTGAAAACGTTTCTACACATCCTTTGAATTCCACTGTCGTCTATTCGTTCTATGTATTGTGCGGAAGTAATCAATATTTTGGCTATAAGGTGGCCGAGACCTTCGAAAATATACTGAAAATGAAAAATTACAAAGATATTTTTTTTTTATTTATATCGATATTTTAAATAATATACTTTATTTCGTGTTAATTACCAAAGTTTAATAATTTTAATTTCTTACCTTAGTTTTCTTTGGATGAAGCGTCGATTGCAGAGCTTCATCTATGTGTTGTAAAACCCTACTGAGCTCCTCGACACGAGGGTCTGCTTCTTCAGGATCATTTCCACTACGCAAAAGATGTGTGTCACTTCTTGGATGAAGATAATAAAAACATTGTACCCTGACCTAGAGATTACATAAAATTACATAAATCTAAATTTTTAATAAAAGAATTATAATGTAAAAATGTAATCTTAAAATTACCTCTAAATGTAAAACTAATATACAAGTATTTGCGAGATCATCGTATTCTTCGGCTACTTGTTCTAAATCGTGAACAAGTGCATCAGGCATAGGCGGCAGAGTATTAACAATTTCCATGTTTCTTTCTTGATTCGATTGATGTAGCTCCTTTATCAATGACCGAATTGATAAAGAAAACCATTCGATGCTTTCTTGTATTAACGCTAAAGTTCGTAACTGATCAACATTAGAGAGTATTTCATTGGCAGCAATACCTCCTTCTCCTAAGTTACTGGCGAGTATTTCAGCTTCTTTCAAATTTCGTTGTCTAATGTCTTCTGGGCTCTCTTCATCTTGAGTTTCTTGTCTATGAGGCATCCTCCGTCCTGCCGTGGCTTTGTGGTAAGACTGGACTTCGCTTTTCATACTTTCCCAATTAGGCAGAGACCTACAATTTTACCAATAAATAAAAAATAGTCCTACAGAACCGCATGAAAAATAAAAATAATATGCATTGCTTTATACTCACTTAATGAACCTGCTTATGTCTTCATCTTTAAGCCAAGCAGCAGAGCAAATTAATCTATCATGTCTGTCTGGTTGAACAATTCCGCGATAGGCATTCTGACAGGTCTCCCGATAATTATGCAATACATTTAAGGCCAAAGTACAAAAATGTTTGCCCTGAAGGGGCAATGAAATCATGAGTAATCGTAACTCTGCAACACACTGTTGTACTTTTACAGTACTCTAGAAAAAATAAAAAGTGAAATAATTATTAATTTTTTTTATTCTCAATGTGTTTGTTAAGTTTATTTATTTATTGCACATTTTCACGTATTCATATACCTGCAATAATGGTCTGGCTAATCCAAGATCTCTCATAAGCTCTGGAGGTGTTGTAGAATGCCATGCATCTGAACTTTTTGTTGCTGTTTCTATTGTTGTTGCAACTAACACATGGTGTCTTCCAAGATAAACCTCTTTTACATAGTCTGCTAAGAAATTACTTAGTGAACAAGGTTGATTTCTAAAAATAAAATAATAAAATAATCAGGTAAATTCCTAATTTATATAAAACTAAATTTTATTTATTTAATTAAGTATAAATGGGTTAATATACTATAAATATGCGATTATAATTAAGGTAACTATAATTTGTAATTAATTTTTTGGAGTTACTTACCCAGTAGTTCCTAATACTCGTTCAACATCCTCAATAAACTGCGTTATTGGTCTAAATATGAGTGTTATATTTTTTGGATCAGGTTTACAGACTAATTTCTTGTTGGATTTTGATTGTTTACTATCCTATAAATTAAAATTATGATGATTAATTATTTCTCTAAAATCTTTGATAATATCTATGTTCACTTACAGTTAAACTAAGACTACTATATCGATGATCTTTAAGGTAATTGTTGAAAGACATAGTATGTGTAGATGAATCAAACTTAAAAAGCAAACCATTCTTTTGTCTTTGTGATTTCTTTTTACTAAAATAGGCATTGATATCATTAGTTGGTTCATTTAAAGATACAGAAGATTGAAATGGTCCATCAACTATATTCTGAACATCAAGATAGTCAGTCAAGAGAATTTGTAACTGTAAAATAAAATGAAAATTTTAAATCCATTTAATAATTAAATGTTAAGTTATTCAGAGTTTTTATTTACCACTGCTTGGATATTGTTCCAAACATCATTCATTCCATAAAGAGGCACTTCTAGATTATGTTTTTTAATAACATGTCCAAGTCCACAAAGAGCTGTAGAATGAGCAGCAATGACTTGTTGAAATCTTTCAAATATTAAATTTAAAAGTTCCAGAAGAGGAGATTTATTATTTAATTCTATGTTATTATCCGAAGTTTCTTGTATTTTAATATTTACAGCTGCTTGTTTGTCTGACGAGTCTTTGATTTTTCTGGAAGCTTGCTCAATAATTTTTAGTAGTTCATTTTGCATTTGAGCTTTCACAACCTAAAAGAAAGATGCAATGAAATATAAATAAATATTATTGTGTTTAAAATAAAGTTAACACTACTAACTTCTATGGCTTCTGGAATTTGATTTAACAAAGCTAGGCATTCAATAATGATTGCCAAAAAGTGTTCAGAATTTTCTTCTGGATTCAAATTATTTTCATCTTCTACAATATTATTTAAATCTTCTAGGCCGACACTACTAGTTTTTCTATAAAGATAAAAAATTTGATGTTTTGTTTTCAACCTTCTTAATAATTTTGTTTTTATTTAATAATTTCTTTTTACATACCTAGAGATTTGACCAGATAAATATCCAGGCCCAGTAACATCAAGCAAATTTCTTTTTACTTTACTACCTTTAGAATTACGTGCTTCATTTCCTCGTTGAAAATCTCTGTTTGAACCCTGCCTTCTTAATCCTGATTCTCGTGGCTGTTCTTTGTACAAATGTTTATTTAATTCTTCTAAAAGTTTACTAATAAGTTTTTGCTTTTTAGTTTCTATTTCAATTCTAACTTCTCGAAGAGCTTCTACATTTTCTAAAACACCATCACCCATTGAGAGAGCAGAAACAAGCATTTGTGTTGCATGTAAATAATGTTTCTTTTCTAAGTAATTGCTTAATTTAACAGGGATTTCTTTTAACTGATCTCTAAAATTTATACATATATATAAAATATCATAATAATTATCAAAAAAATGTTTACACATTATAATATAAAATTCAAATAAAAATTTCATGCCTTTTTAGGTATGTTTATATAAAATATTAACACTTGTTTAATAAAAATATAATAAAATAAACACTTACATTTCATTTAAAAGTTGTAAAACATGTTTATGTTCTACTCCTTCCAACCACAATTTCATCAATTCTTCTCTTCGACAATTTAATAATTGCTTGCAAGCATTTAAATTTTCTTTGACAGAATGAATTTTTTCTCGAGCTGCTGTTACTCTTTCAGACAATGCTCCAAATATCTAATAAAAATCATTTGATTATTAATAAAAGCTTAAAAAAAATTAAGTTTTATAAAATATTTACATACCCTCATAACCTCTAATAGATCATGTTCATGAATTGAAACAAGTTCATCCAGTCTTAAATCACATTTTTTAAAGTCTTTTTCAAGCTTTGCTTTTTCAACTTCTCTCTGCTCATTTGTTTCACTTGCAGAAAGAGCACGAATCACAGATATTAACAAACCACTCTAAAAGATAAAAAAAAATATAAAACTATTTATAGAATAAGTAATATTTGTTAATTTTTATTCTTTTAAAAGTTAATAATGAACTTTAGCAAAAATGTAATTAATATTTTACAGTGAAAATAATTCTAAAATTTCTCACCGTCTCTTTTGAAGGTTTTATGCCCCGAGGTGGTTTTACAGGAGGTGCAGTGTTTGATTCCATATTTATCTCCATAAAGCATAAATGCTTTCAACAACAAAATTTTAATACATTAATATATTCATAGAAAAAATAATTGGCCTTGATTCTCATCCATCTTCTTTCAAAAGCATCTGCGCGCTATAAACATTCAATATTTGATTTTTAATGCATGATGTTGTGCACTTGTGTAACTTGTAAACACAGTTTTGTAGAAAAAGTAAATGTTTTTAATACTGACCCTAGCTTCAAGGTGAAATCTTCAATAACCTAATTTCATGGCAATTTCATGCTCCTTTACTCATATATGAACTTTAGAGAAGCGAGAGTTGTAACATAAATAGCTAACATTTACTTGAGTGCATCACATATTTCACGATTTCCCGGCACCTAGCCTGAAAATCATCGACCGCTTCCTTTGAAACTGTATTGCTTATATAGTAAATAAATTCTGCTTAATGAAAGCGGTGATTTAACCAAAGTACTCTTGGGAAATGTCAAATGTAGGTGGAAATAATTGTACGCCCTCCTCTCGCCACTTTATCTCTGATAAAGTAGTTCTTGAATGACGGACGCAATGTATCTGTATATATATCTGTAGTATAGTATAGGTATACTAACCTATACATACGTGATGATTGTAGTCTTGTGGCTCGGTGTGTCGTGTGGGTATATATACTTATATAGCAGCCAATGAGCCAATCAAATCAGTTTCTTTGCTTCGCAGATCGCGAATTCGGCACGGCAGCTGCTTTGCAGTGTTAACTTTGGTGCCATTATAAGATTACATCCAAATCAAGTTGCTAAAATATATTCCATACTGTTTGTTCTTATATCTGGTATATAGAAAAAAATGTTAAAAAGAAATGAGGAAGTTGCGTAAAAAAGTTTGAGAAAGAAGAAATAACAGCTGTTTGAGTGTTTTGCTTACAACCATTTTAGGCTATTAAAATTATTTGTAATCTTGATAATACATTTATTATCATCAACATTATGGTAAAAGATCATTTTTGTATCCATGCACACAAGTTGACACTTATTTTATAGATAACAGTTGCTGAGTTTTATAAAGTTTAATTATAAATCAATTTATGAATGCACAAGTAAGAACAGATTCGTAAAAAATGTCTACCAGATATCTAAAGAAAGTTTATGGCAATGATGTAGCTATAGTTGAGAATATCGAAGAATCAGAGCCAGAAGAAAGTTGTGTTAATGAAGGAAGAGGGAAGCAAAAAAATTTTAATGTTTTTGATTTGGTAAGATAAATACATAATAAGGAAAAAAATATTTTTATATTAATACTTTAGCATTACACAATAAATTACATTAACCTTTTTAATAGCTAAATGAGAACTCTGAAAATGAAGTTGATAATGAAGATGAACCTGAAATCAATGATGAAGAGGTAGAAGAAGATAATTGTGATAATCAATCTAAAGCAAAAAAGAAAAGAAAACGACACAAAAAAGCACAAAAATCAAAAAATAATCAAGAAAGAAAAGAAATTTCAGATGATCACGAAAAAGGAGATGAAAATTTAGATGAAATTGAAAGAACAGTTCAACAAATTAATAAATTACTAGGCGAGCCAACACCGAGTACCAGTTCGAGCTCAGCAGATAATTCACAAATATGTTTGACAACTAAATCCAAAGAACAAATTTTAGCTGTCCAACATAAACATTTGAATGCTTACAATGAATTAAAACGAATATTTGGTAGTAGAACTATTCAAGCTGAACAAACGTTAGTTAAAACTTAAATTTCTAGAGTTATCTGCATATAATACATAATGTAACTTATTAATTTTTAAAACTTTTAGTAAATCCAGAACAAGGAGTCGCACTGGACATCTGAAAAAAACATGGTTAGTAACAGTACGTGAAAGTATGTTACCTGTTTCAAAATCGGGTATTTCTATGACTATTGATAGAACTATGAGTGGAGATAATGTACAATATTTTGTTTATGAACATAATCCATCATATCGTCAAGTGCAACAAAAATTTATTGATGCAGTAGAGAGTCTGAATCCAGAAAATATTATTGTAAGTTTTATTTATATGATAATATTAATACCTATATAACTTTGTTAAAACTGTAAGATTTTTATTTTTCAAAGTTACATATTTTAGGAAAACTAAAATCTTTGTAACAAATGTATTTGTTTAAATTTGTAAATAACAATTTTTATTTTAGAGTATTGTTAATGCACACCCATACCATGTGGATACTTTATTGCAATCTGCTGAACTTTGTAAATTGAGTGAAGAGCTAGCAATGGCAGCAAATTTAATAGAGCGTGCTCTGTTTTATTTAGAATATGCTTTTCATCCATTGTTTAACATGACTACAGGTAGATGTCGATTGGATTATAGGAAACAACAAAATCGTGCCTTTTTTATAACACTGTTTAAGCACCTAGTTTTAGTTGGTGGCCGTGCATGTTACAGGTAATAAAAACATTTGCATATTTTTTAATTTTCATTATATTTTTATTTACTAAATTATATTTATTATAACTATTAAAAAAGGACCAGCTTAGAATTGTGCAAGTTATTATTGTCTCTGGATCCAGAGAATGATCCATTAGCAGTTATATTAATGATAGATTTTTATGCTATTCGGTCAAAGGAATATGAATGGTTTTGTGAGTTTTGTAATTTATGGGAAAGTTCAAGGAATTTACAACAGCTACCTAATATTGCCTATAGTTTAGCTCTAGCTCACTTTTTCTTAGGAAAACAAGAAAGTGCAAATGAACTATTGCAAAATGCTCTTATAATGTTTCCTGGTGTTTTAATTCCATTGCTGGACAAATGTAGTGTAAACACAGATTCTAAGGTAAAATTAAATTTAACATCATTATTTAAAAATAATTTCAATTGTATTTAATAATTTGATTTCAGGTGACAAGTCATGAGTATTTTACAACAAAAGCCTCTTCAAGCACACCACCAGCTTTAGAAAAGCTAGAAAGTTTATACATTGCCCGCAGCTTTTATCTGTGGAAGGAAGCAGAAATTTTACCATGGCTTGAACAGCAGGTTCATATAGTTCTTCAACGTGTAGATGCAAAAGATGATTACGTTAAATTTTGTCAAATTAAGAGAAAGCAACGATATCAGGGAAAATTACCAAGAAACATTTTAAGACATTTAATTATATCAGACTTGAAAGATGTACCAGTTAATGTTCAAGGGGTATTCAATAAATTTTCTATTAGTAATTAATATTAATAATTCGATATTAAACACATCAACCATTTCAAATTTTAGATACAGAATGAAGGCCCAGTTTTGTCTCATGATCCTTTGCCTCCTACAGATTCTATAGATATTTATACCAAACCAAGAGCTGCAAGAAGACCTAACCAAAGCAATTCTAATCTTCTCTCATTATTTTTTTCATCAATATTTATGGATCTAGAAGGAGAAGGAGCAGTCGCAAATGGACAAAATCCTCAAAAGTAATAAAATAATAAAAAACTAATTTAAAAAAAAATTTAACTATAATATTGAACAAAACTTTCTTTTTCAGTGAAAATCCTGGCTACCAAGATGAATATGATTAAAAGGCATAATAGTCAAAGACTATATAGATTTTTTAATTCAAAATCATTATTGTGATTAGTAAATTGTTATTAGTAAATATTCTTTTCAACTAAAAGTTTTTTAATTTTTTCTGTAAATAAAAAAGATTGTAAAAAGTAATAAATAACATAAAGTTCAATAAACTTATATTTAATAAAAATTTAATATAAAAGTTGATTGTAATTATACTTCTTTTTCTTCAATTTAATAGTAATATACAGTACTATTAAAAACATGTTGTTTTGTAAAATTTAAGTTTCAAAGCTTTTTTTATCTAAGTTAAAAAACTTAAAATTCATTTTTAATAAATAACATCGTGAAATATAATTAACACATGTATTTACCTAATTATTTGCAGTAATAAAATTATTAATATTACAAAAAAGATTTTAGTAATTCTATTAAATGCCTGGCCACTCTAAAAATTTTAAACCGTTGTCAGCTTGGAGTAGTCAGTAAGTCTGCATGGTTTTTTTATCTCTCAATGTTTGTTCAAATTTCAACAGTTTGTTACTTAAATCATACTGCGGAATACAGGATTATAACGACAAATTCCTGGACCATGTTCTTGGTAATCAGCCTTAGTGTGACAAACTGTGTAGAATTCTGGATCACTAGCTAATAAAGCTCCTCCATACCATACAGCACATCGCTGTTTATGGTGTGATATAACACGAACTCCAATTGGTTTTGGCTAAAAAGAATCATATTTTTTAAATGGTCACAGTATAAAATATTAATTTTTCTTTAAAGGTATTATACCGTAATATGTCCTCCACTGAGATCCGTACTCAGTTTTAATCTTGCATCAACAGTTTTTTTTATATCCCTCTGTAACCTTCTTCCAAAATCTTTAAACATTGTTGAACCACCAGATAAAACAATGTTATTATATAGTGGTCTTCTTACATCTATAGGGCAATTTTGAATAACATCATCCACTATTTCACTCAAAGGAGTAGTAAAATCTGGATTAGAAAACTGAAAAGATAAAGACCATAAAGAACATAAAATCAAACAATATTTTGTAAATCAAATATTTTTAATCTCAACTACCTCTGGATGAAAGAAAATTTCTGGCCCAAGAAATCTTTCATACCCAACATCAACTGTAAAAGGTTTTTTAGTAATGCTATTCATACCATCATATTTTGTAAATTTACTAGGGTCACTATCAAATTTTGCAAATTCTTTTGCAATATCCGGACAAATGTAGCAAAATTTTTCTTTTATTGCTTTTGCTGTTTCTAATGATTGTTCTGGTGGAATGCCAACTTCTCGATCTCGTAAAAGACTTTGTATAAAATATGTAATATCACGTCCAGCAATTGGAATGTGTTTAATACAACTGCCTATCACGAAACCTTCTGCCTACAAAATTAAAATTTATTAGAACTACAACACTGTAAATAAGAATTATTCAAAAGACTTTCTTTAAACCTTAACTTACAACTGGAATAACATGAGTAACTCCATCACCACTATCAACAACAATGCCAGTTAAATTTCGATCTTCAACACTTTTAGCCATCCATGAAGCTGCAAGAGCTAATACTGCCTGGACAGCAATGTATAGTCCAGAAACATTAAATGATTCAAACATTATTTCAGCAGTGTATTCCCGATTTTCTGGTGTGTTTAAAGGAGGTTCCGTTAAAAGAAAGTAATGATCTTCTGGTTCAGCTCTTAAATATTTAAATATACATTGTTGAAGAAAGCGTTCCATTAAATCCCAATCTTCAACAAGACCATGTCTGACTGGATACTTCACAGTAAAATTACCAATAAGTAACAAGTACATACATTTTTATTACCAATAATAACAACTAGTTAATCTACCTTAACAGCATATCCAGTAGCTTCGAAAGCTTCATCTCCAATATAAAAATCTAAATCTTCAATACCTTTGGTAACACGCCTTGCAGAGTTATCACCTACTTTAGCTGTTTCTTTTATTGCGATTGCTGAAGGTATCATAAGCTGAGGCTCCTTATTGCCTGCAAAGCCTAGCTTAGTATATCTATAAAAGGAAAAATAATATTAAATTTAATAAAATTGATACATGATACATATTAAGAAAGTTTGTTTAAGTTTGAAACAATGTAAAATTAAATTTTATCTTGGTTTGAGTTTATCCAAATGATTAGTCATACTTTCAGACATGGACTAAACATCAGAAAGCAATATTTTAAAGTTTACTCACCCAGTTCCTACATCTATTACGCACGGCGGTAGGTGTGACATGGTGTTATTTTTCTAACAAACTTACTTCAATGACTTAGTTTATAATAAAAAACAAATCTTCCGACCATTTACGATATTCTAAAATCTAAAATTGACACAAGCCGCCGCCACCGCCCGCAGCTGCACGGTACTCATCGGTGCAGAGAGACAAACTATCCATACATATATGATAAGTGCGTATCCTCAATACTCGGCTGGCTAGTGATAATCTCGCGCCGGACGTAGAACTTTGCCGAGGTTTTTTATCAGTGGTGGCATTACTATAGAGTCATGAAAATCTCGATGAACTTTCGAAAGTTGACAGTTTTTGGAAATCTGAAAGTTAATGATTTTTATTTATTGTTCCTGTAACGTGGAGAAAAATTAAATAAAACTTAGTTGTAGGTCAACCTTAAACCTTACTAAGCTATGCTATACTTCTATTATAGTAGTGCTATAGGAAGAGCGGGGGCGTGAAGAAAATTCAATACCAAATTACCAACCACGAATTACACTAGAGAACAAGAATTTATACATACGATATACCAAAATAAATAGCTTGTGTATTCAAAGTTTTTGGTCTAGTAGTTGGTATTCACCTCCCACTTTTTTTACTATAGTTGCATATAGCTATAACCTTTCGGAGTTTTGGAGCACGTTTTTCTTGTGCAAGGAAAAAACTTTTTGAAAGAAAGTTGTAGACGTGCCCACATATATATATAAATTTTAAGCTATACGAGTGCTCAGAACCGAAGAGCTGCCGATTGAAAATCGTCCTTAAGTGTCACGTCTGCAAACGAGGCCTGCTAGGCACGGCATAAGGCACAGCACACACGTCAGCTAGGATACCGCAAGTGTCTCCGGTGTAATGTCGGATGCACGGCAATCAAAATAGTCATGTTTCATTGAGTTTATATTGAACAACAGGACATTTAAACATCGCGTGCAAAAATGGTACGTTTTTAATGGCTCTTAGGTCACAGCAGCGATTGTCAGTCTCGGTTCTAACGACTTCAATTCAACTAACAGATATCAGTGGCCATTCCTGCATACACTGCCGATCTCCGCCAATTTTTCACTGATTATTATTATTATCTTTCTTTTTTTACAGGTACTTATAGCTGCTGCAGTATGCACCAAATCAGGCAAAAGTGAGTGATGAAATGTCGACCTGCATAAGTGAAATTTTTTTCAAACCAATTTGACCTTAATTATTAATATAAACATTGGATATTTTACAGCTATCATTTCTCGACAGTTTGTCGAAATGACAAAAGCAAGGATAGAAGGTCTCCTTGCAGCATTTCCAAAGTTAATGAGTACTGGTAAACAACACACATTTGTTGAAACTGACTCAGTCCGATATGTTTATCAACCACTGGAGAAATTATACATGTTGCTTATAACAACAAAAGCTAGCAATATTTTAGAAGATCTAGAAACATTACGCCTTTTTGCAAGAGTGGTATGTTAAAAGTGATGCTTTATCAGTCATTTTAATTGTTCTAAAATTTATTTATTATAATTTTTTTTATTTTTAGATTCCAGAATATTGTAAATCAATGGACGAATTAGAAATAGCTGAAAATGCATTTAATTTAATATTTGCTTTTGATGAAATAGTAGCTCTTGGTTATCGGGAGAGTGTTAACTTGGCACAAATCAGGACATTTGTAGAAATGGATTCTCATGAAGAAAGAGTGTATCAAGCAGTTAGATTTACACAAGAACGAGAAGCTAAAAATAAGATGAGAGAAAAGGCAAAAGAATTGCAGAGACAAAGAATGGAAGCTAGTAAAAAAGGAGGAAGTATTAAAAGTCCAGGATTTGGAGGAGGTTATGGGAGTGGCAGTAATTTCACTCCTACTCCTAATGTAGGTGATTCTGCCAACTTTATTCCTGAACCTGCAAAACCAACTTATACACCAGTACAGTGAGTATTTTCTTAGAAACTAAAATTTTTTAATATTAAATTGACTCACTGTAAAATTGGCATTTAGGAAATCTACTTCAGCTGGAGCAGGTGCAATGAAATTGGGTGGCAAATCTCGAGATATTGATTCATTTGTTGATCAATTAAAAGAGGAAGGAGAAACAGTGGCTGCAGCTACTACTATTCCCGCTACAGGAGTCAAAATTGCTCCAATTATTTCAGACACTGCAAGAACAGAACCGTATGTTTCTTTTTATGAAAAGAACAACTTGATTTGCATTCTTTAATGTTTATTATTATTTTTAATAAATTACTTTCTATTGCTTTTAGAGTACACTTAAAACAGGAAGAAAAACTTAATGTTAGAGTTAGTAGAGATGGTGGAGTGCAAAACTTTGAATTACATGGTTTAGTCACATTAAATATATCAGATGAAAAGTGGGGTCGTATTCGTGTTCAGTTAGATAACAAAGACACAAGAGGGATGCAACTACAAACTCATCCAAATGTAGATAAAGAATTGTTTAGGACAAAGGGACAAATTGGTTTGAAAATTCCATCCAAGCCTTTCCCATTACACACTGATGTTGGTGTATTGAAATGGCGTTTACAAGCTCAAGATGAAACTGCATTACCAATTTCAAGTATGACAAAAATTTTTTAAGTGTATTTCAAACATTAAACTTAAAATTTAATGACAATTTTCTTTTTAGTAAACTGTTGGCCTTCTGAAAATGGAGAAGGAGGGTGTGACGTAAATATTGAATATGAATTAGAACAAACAGATCTTGAATTAAATAATGTTCAAATAAACATTCCACTACCTATTGGTAGTAATCCAATTGTAAGTGAGTGTGATGGTCAATACTCTCATGAATCAAGAAAAAATGTATTGACATGGTCTTTACCAATAATTGATGCTTCAACAAAATCTGGCTCTATGGAATTTTCAGTTCCAAACTCAAGACCTTCAGATTTTTTCCCACTACATGTGTCATTTACATCTAAAACACCATATGCTAAAATTAAAGTAATAATCTTAGTCAAATATTATGTAACATTTTCACTCTTTAATTTCAAATTATTTAATAATTTATTATCAATTACAGGTAAATGAAGTTATGCTTGTTGAAGATGATAGCCCTGTTAAGCATTCTGTGGAAACAGTCTTTTTCACTGATAATTATGAAGTGGTGTAAACTAAAAGTTATCTGCCATTTTCATATTTGTATTTATAATGCTTTTTGTATTAAAAACAAGGAGCGCCTTTATTAATATAAGTATTTGTTTAAAATGATGATTTGAGTTGATTTTTCCTGTTTTACGTATATATATATATATAAATACATTACGCATATACATACTGGCTAATATCAAATTTATAAACCTTTTTTGTACATCTGAAAATGTCTAAAGAATAAATCTATAAATATGTATAAAAGACTAATTATTTTTAATGATAATAATGATATAATTTAAATTTAAAAAAATAATAAGTACAGTAATAAAATAATTTTGAAAAAAGGCTAAATACTAAAATAAATTATAAGGATAAAAAAATTACAAGTAATTAATCTAATGGATATTTTTTTATATAAAAAAGATGGCATAAAATTGTATAAAAGATCCAAGAAAAAATAACTATTTCTTTATTTACCACCTCTCTTTATTTCGACGCGCATGCGCCTTCAATCGTAATTTTCTGTCTGCTCCTATTACATTGTAGTGATCAACTCGGGGAGATATTCGCAGCTTCAGCTCCGTCGGATCTTCGAAGATACAGGCAGTTCAGTATTCAGTATAGACAGAGTACAGACTTTCAAAGCGCCAAGTGTTATCAGCTCAGCTGACCTTGCGTGACATTGATCTCTTCTCTGGGTGTCCTGAGAAGCCGCTCGGTCGTCTTTCCACTGAACTATTGTACTTTTTAACGTATTTTAATTCTGTTTATAATCGAATTTTTATAAAATAGAAAAGGAGTTATTTATCATTGTTAAATTATCGTTTTTTATTGTTCGATATTAATTACAGAATATGACGTCACTTACGATTTCGACGGTTGCCACAAAAATTTTCGAAGGTCAGAAGCCGGGTACCTCTGGCCTTCGAAAAGCCGTAAAAGTTTTTCAAGAAGAGCACTACACGGAAAATTTTGTTCAAGCAATATTTGACGCTTTGGGAAGCAGTTTGGCTGGAAGTACATTAGTTGTTGGTGGTGACGGTCGATATTATGGCAAAGATGTTGTGCAAAAAATCATTAAAATTGCTGCTGCTAATGGGGTATGTTTTGTTATATTGATTTCAAAATATTTGATTAATTGTCATTTAATCTTTGATTACAATACTTATTTATTACAAAAAGAAAAAGAATTTAAATATTGTTTTATTTTTTTGTAATAAAGTTTATTCCCACAACATATGTGTGTTATAATTATGGAATAATTCTGGAGTTATTTATTGTAGTTAAAACTTTTTCTTTTAAAATGATATATATTCTTCTAAGATTGCATAGCAATAAAGTGATTGTGTAAAAACTTAGATAATGTCATTGAGTTGTAAATTAGGTACTATGATAAGGACTTTTTTTATAACATCAAAGACATTTTTATTAGTGAGAGAATGATTTAATCAAAGTAGTTTAAACATTTTTATTAATTGTATTAAATTTTCTAAAAAAATAAGAATTTAAAAATTTTAAATTAAATAAACTTACTTGTTAAAATTATGGTTTATTAAAAATACTTATTAAATATTGTTTTTGAATAGGTAGCAAAACTATTGGTAGGACAAAATGGAATACTTTCAACACCTGCTGTATCAGCTATCATTCGTAAATATAAAACATTAGGAGGAATTGTTCTTACTGCATCGCATAATCCAGGTGGACCAAATGGTGATTTTGGTATTAAATTCAATTGTGAAAATGGAGGCCCAGCTCCAGATGCAGTTACAAATAAAATTTATGAATTAACAACAACTTTAAAACAGTATAAAATAGTACCTGGACTTCAAATTGATATTGATAAAGTACAAAGTATCACTGTACAAATTGATAATAAGCCTTTTACTGTAGATATTATTGATTCTGTAAATGATTATGTAACTTTGATGAAAGAAGTGTTTGATTTTTCAAGCATCAAAAAGTTATTTCAAGGTAGTACTGAACGGCCTGCCTTTCAAGTTCTTATCAATGCTATGAATGGAGGTAATTTGATATTAATTTATTTAAATATATTTACATCAAGGTTTTTTATACAATACTTTATTGTTTTAGTTACTGGTCCATATGTCAAAGAAATATTTGGTAAAGAGTTAGGAGTTGCTGACTCAAATTTAGTCAATTGTATACCAAAAGAAGATTTTGGTGGTTTACATCCAGATCCAAATTTAACTTATGCTGCAGATCTTGTAAATGCTGTCAAAAATGGACCTTATGATTTTGGGGTAGCATATGATGGAGATGGTGATAGAAACATGGTAACAATTCTGATTTTAAAAAATTGAAATAAAAATATACTTTTTAACAATATTAAAAATAGTACTCTCATCTAAAATAAGTTTTTTTCTTTCTAATATTACAGATTATTGGAAAAAAAGCATTTTTTGTTAATCCTTCAGATTCTTTAGCAGTTCTAGCTGCTAATCTAAGTGTGATTCCATATTTTAAAAAAACTGGTGTCAAAGGTTATGCAAGATCTATGCCAACTGGAGCAGCAGTAGATAGAGTAGCAGCAAAAACTAATATTAAATGTTTCCAAGTACCCACCGGATGGAAATATTTTGGTAAATTTAGAACAAAAAAATATATTTTAAGTCTTTTTGATTTATTTATATTTGTGATTAGTTGATATCTATTTACATTTAATTTAAGGTAATTTAATGGATGCTGGTCAGTTATCTCTTTGTGGTGAAGAAAGTTTTGGAACTGGATCGGATCATATTCGAGAAAAAGATGGAATTTGGGCTAGTCTTGCTTGGCTTAGTGTAGTTGCTAGTCTTGGGAAATCAGTAGAAGAAATATTACTTGATCACTGGAAGACTTATGGAAGGAATTTCTTTACAAGGTTCGTGTTTAAACATTACCTAATATCATTGTAATATACTATATGTGTGTATTCCTTTAATAATAATTATATTTTTCCTTTTTTTAAGGTATGATTATGAAAATTGCGATGCAGATAAATCAAATCAAATGATGACTTATATTGAAGAATCAATAAATAAACCTGATTTTATTGGAACTAAACTTGCATCACAAAATAAAACTTACATTGTCAAAGAAGCTGATAATTATTCTTACAAAGATCCAATAGATGGAAGTGTAGCATCTAAACAAGTATGTTCATAGTAACAGAAGAATGAAATTATTAGTGTGGAAGTTGTTATTAATCTTAAATCAATTTATTTATTCTTTTTTAGGGACTCAGAATTTTATTTGAAGATGGTTCAAGAATTATTTTTAGATTGTCTGGTACTGGAAGTTCTGGTGCAACCATCCGTTTGTATGTTGAAAGCTATGAAGCTGATCCATCCACATTTACCAAAGATCCTCAATCTGTTTTGAAACCACTTGTTGATATTTCACTTCAATTAAGTAAACTACAGGAATATACTGGCAGAGATAAACCAACTGTGATAACATAAAAAACATATTTGTACATAAATATTTTTAAAATATTTTTATTTTATCAATTTTGCTATAAACTAATGATTGTACACATTAGATGTAATATAAGACTGTTTTTTAATAATATTTTAATTAAAAACTTAAAAGAAATAAATTTATTATATTTTTATGTAAAAATAAAAATGTAACAGTGATGTATAAGAATGCACAAATTAAAAATTTCATACAGATAGTTACATTTGTATACGATATTTATTAAGAGAAAATAAAAAATTTATAAAATAAATACATGTGACTTAATTATTCTCAATTTTCTGAAATTACTTTGTGCAGAATGAATTTAAAAAAATTTTTTATTTATTTAAGCAGAAATAATTTACAAAATATAAATATTTGTATATTTAAAAAAGTATTTTTCTATTTTTAAAAAAACAAAATTGTGGACAAACATGAAAAATTTATTGTTCTATTTATTTAACCATAAAATTGAAACGAAAAATTTTGTGTAAATATATAATACATAATAAATAAAATGAAAAAAGTAAATATCTATATATAGGTGTACAGAACTTATAAATACATAATCTTGCAGTTCTTTAAAATCAATCACGTGACTTGTCACTTGTGAAAGATAGTGAATAAGATGGCAGTGTCGTGTTCTGTAAGTTGTAGTGGGTGAGGCAGATGTCTACGCCATTTATAGGACCAACAATATATATAGATATATATACGTACGTATAGTTACGTATATATGTCTATATATATAATATATATAGATATAATATGTATTGTTTTCTCCTATATAATTGGTCCTATAAATGGCGGAACCAATCAGTGAAAGGTAGGTACTTCTGCTTCACTATACTTGGACCCACTATACTGTAAGTTGAGTATAGTATACTCCAATACCTGTGCTATACTTATCAGCTTGATTCTACGTCGATTAATGACTGTCCATGAAAATGTATAGATTGCTATCATGCAAGGTGTAGCTATCGTACTCACACGCCCAACTTGATTTATTGTGAGGAATGGGTAAACCTTTGGTATTTCTTAATAAAAAATTTTATCGTTGCTTAGTGTAATAATTTATGCTATTCGACATACTTTTAAAAGGCTATAACGAACTTTAGCAGTGCTATAGTTCTAGAAATATTCCAATTTCAACAAAGTAAATAAGTATACTTTCATAAAATCAGCGTTCTCTTACAAAATGACGACGAGCGCGAGTGACAATGACTCACTACCCAAAACGAAAAAACCTTCTGGTAAGTAATTAAATATGATAAATAATGGTATAAACAAAAAATAATGGGCTACAAATAATTCGTGAACATATACAATTTATTATAGATAGTGCCTTTAAACAACAACGGTTACCTGCTTGGCAGCCAATATTAACTGCAGGAACTGTTTTACCAACTTTCTTCGTCATCGGTATTGCTTTTATACCAGTTGGAGTTGGACTCTTATATTTTTCAGATGAAGTTCAAGAAAAAATTGTAGAGTACACAGTTTGTCAATCAAATAATTTTGAAAGAGATGGCAATGCTTATTGTAACGATGTAATTTCTAAAAATCCATCGTTAGATTGTTATTGTAAAAAACAATTTGAATTAACTACAGACTTTAGAGGCAAAGTTTTTATGTATTATGGTCTTACAAATTTTTACCAGAATCACAGGCGATATGTAAAATCCCGTGATGATAATCAGTTACTGGGTCATTTAAGTCCCATTGTATCTAGTGATTGTGAACCTTTTGCTTATTCAGATAAGAATAGTACTCCAATTGCTCCTTGCGGTGCAATTGCAAATTCTTTGTTTAGTGATGAACTGAGTATATGGTCACATAGCCATAATATGGAAGTACCATTGTTAAGAACTGGTATAGCATGGCCTTCTGATAAAGAAATAAAATTTAAGAATCCACCAACCGAAAGTGGTGATTTAAAGAAAGCATTCGAAAAATTTGATAAGCCAAAGAATTGGAAGAAACATGTCTATGAGTTAGATCCTGAAGACGAAAACAATAATGGTTTTAAAAATGAAGACTTAATAGTTTGGATGAGAACTGCTGCATTACCAACATTCAGAAAACTATATCGTCGAGTGGATCATTCTCAACAAGGATTTAGTGACGGCTTGCGAGCAGGAAATTATACCTTGACAGTTAAATACTGTAAGTACTTAATGAATTAATCAATTTATATTTAATTATAATTTCAATTTATATTTAATTTTACAATTCAAATAATAGATATATTTTTGCTTATGTATATGTATTTTCTAATAGTTTGGAATTCAATTAGTATTTTTTTCAATGTAATTTATAATATTTCACTTATTTTTCATGCATTTCTATAATTTTTATAATATTAATATTTTTATTTTATTTTTCAGCTTATCAAGTTTCAGCATTTGAAGGCACAAAAAAGATGATTTTAAGTACAACATCACTTCTAGGTGGAAAAAATCCTTTCCTTGGCTATGCGTACATAGTAGTTGGATGTGTTTGTTTACTTTTAGGAATTGCTTTATTAATTATACATATCAAGTGTTCAAAAAGGTTAGTATAAATATAATTGAATTAATTAATTCATAAATTTTGAAATAATTTATAAAAAATATTTACAAAATTTGTTATGATTAAAATAAATCAAAATATTGTTTTTTTAAAACTACTCAGTACATTTGAATGATAATATTATTAAAATATTTAATTTTAAGATGAGTAAAATAGGTGTGTAAAATTATTTTCATATTTTTTTTTTAATAATTGTATTAATAAAGTTATCTACAAATTAGTATTTAATTTGATTAAAAATATTATTTTATTGAATAAATTCTTATTTCAATTTTGTACAAATATTCAAGTAAATTATTAATGTTGGTTTAATTTATAGTAGTGATGCTATTATATTATTATCAAAGTGTAAAATTTGCAATTTACCAGTTTGACTAACCATAAAGATTTTATTATTTAATGAATTTATTTTTGTTATTTAATTATAAAAAAAAATAAAAAAAAAAATTTCAATTTGTACTGAATATGTCAGAAACTTCTAATTACAAAAAGATATGCTGGAAAAAATTATAACTAAGAAAACTTCAAATAAATAAAAATAGTAAAAACAAATATTAATTAATATTTACACAAGAAAAAAATTAAATTTATCAACATTTTATATGACACACAGATGCGCTCGCGCGTGTGTATGTATATGTATATGTATGTGTATATATTTTATACAGCAAACTTATCTAAAGAGGGTCCAAAACCTACATGATTAGGACTGTCTAAATGTCCTTGTAAGTGTTTTGCAGAAAAAAAATAAATTTATGCTTCTTCAGTTTTAGATATCTTCCATATTCTTTTGCAAATGCTTTTGGTCTGTCATTTTTTTACTTTAAACATTCAAAAATGTATATAATAACCAAATATAAAAAAAATTAAATAAATATTACTATTGCAATTTATGAAAGGATAAATTTAGTTAGCAAATACTTGCATAATAAATTGAAAGTAGTTATAATGTTTTAAATTATTTATCTTGATAAAAATCGATTACATCTTCTGATTATTCAATACTTTGGTACACATAGAAACGATTAAAAACTAGCTCAGTTTTTTCACGAATAAAAAACGCTTTTTCCACATTTTTTAAAAATTTATTTAAAAATTTATAGCAATAAACTGTATTAATAACATTGTATATCAACTTCGTTAAGTTTTTCAAAATATTTGATTGATTTGAATTGAAATCAAACTTTTATAAGCTACAAAAAATAAAAAATTTTTATATTTCCTTTGACTCTGTGCGCAAAGCTTGATTTCACGCACGCTCGAACAAAAACAGTATGATAAATTTCGCTTTGTTCATGGCATATCAAAAAATATTGTTTCATACATCAGCGAGAAGGTGATGTCAAGCTCACGTGGTCTTTTCCTCAAACGACCGGACGTCTCCGTGAGATTAAAATCACTTTCCCGCACTATAGTATCGAAATATACTAATTTGTTTTATAGTTACAAACATTAAGGAAGAAAATAATTATTTATTATATTAAAAGTATAATAAATAAAAATATGCTTAGAATTTCCAAAATTATATCGTTAGAAAAGTTTTAAATAATGTGAAAAAAGCGTTTTACAAAAACTAAGTACTTATCTTAACTATGTACTAATGTTAAATCCATGCCTGATAGATTAAATTTCTATCAGAGATATGATTTGGCTTCTATGTAATAATTTTCAAGTAATATAAATTAAATATTTAATTTTTTTTATATTTGATTTTTCCTTGACCAATGATTTATTTAATACTTCTTATATAATTGTAATATTATAAGGTTTTTTTATGTCAGACCTTTACTCATTTTCTGTAATGAATCATCATTTAGAATAGATTCATAATTTATATAAATAATATTGTTTTAGGAGAAATATATTTTCTGTTGCTTATAAGTTAATTTTTTTATGAATGTATGTACGATCCATGCATGCTTGTGAATGATATCAACTTTAGAATAAATTATAAATTTTCGAATTTATACAAAAAAATTTTAAAGTTAAACAAAATACATAATCAAAATAAATCTTAAATTAATTAATGCGAAACTTTGTAGTTTAAAGCAAAAATATTTTATACTGCATGTCCTATTTATACAGAATGAAATCAATTCTGGTCATCGCTTGCATCAAAAACTATCTTTAAATTTTTTGGTCTTTTAATTCTGATGATTTAATAAAATACTTATTTAATCAGCTTTGTATTTTTGCGCTCATGTACTTACAGACTAGTGCATACAAATTATTATATTTGCCTGATTTATGTTATTTTTTATATTTTAATTATTTTCTCTATTGTTTATTAAACAATAATCTTTATATTATTAATTTTACTATTGCTATTGTACCTTAATAAAAATTTTTTAAATTTGTCTTTTTTCTTTTCTCTAGTACCAGCGATATGATCAACGTCAATCAAAGTACACCCTATCAATCATGAAGTCGTTTCAAGAAACCTTATTGATGGAATACATTTTTCATAGGAATAATTTATAAGCTATAAGGCAACATTATTTGCTAATGTAGTGTCACGCTATTTATAAAATTATTCAAAAATTTCAATATTTCAGCATATAAGTAGGATAGCAAATTAACAAAGATAATTTTTCAAGAATAAAAAAAAGAAACTTAGAAAAATCATCTTTGTAGAACAATTTTAATTTCATTACCACAGAGTATCACACAAAAAATGTAATCAATGAAAAATTATAAAAAGTATGTGAATTCCAGATGTTTAATATTAAGACACAATTTTTTTTAAATACAGACTTTTCTATATAAATTTTACTACAGTCAAAATGTTACTGTGAAGTTAGATTAAAAGTGAAAATATCTATATTTAAGTTAAGTTTAAATTTGGAATACATTCACTTTATCCTACATGTGCTTTTATAAAATTGTACAAATTATGACAAGTTAAATTTGCAAAACAGTTTGAATTTTTGAAATTTTTTTGATATAATAAAATACAAATAAAATGTGTTAGCAATATTTTTATGTTAAGTAAAAAGCTTATTTATTATTAGGCTCGTTTCTGAAAGCTGTACATTAAAAATGTCAGGCGACTTTTATCTTTATAAAACTGTTGCATCAATAGTAAGACACTGTAAGTTTAAATATTTACTTATGTTTCTGTAAAATATAAATGTAAAAATTTCTATAAGATTATGTAAATTCTTCTACATTTACCTTCTTCATTTACCATTTTTATTTAAAATATTATAACTACTGTTTTCATTACTACTATATATATATATATAATATAATAAAATCTATTTTTAATGCCAAAAATAAATTTCTTAATAGAGTTTTACCAATAATTATTATTAATATGTATTAAAACGTATCAATAAGCTATAATTATTTAATACCTCATAGAAATGAAAAATTTACATAATTGTACAAAAGTGTATAAATGCATTCAAAAAACCCAGACAGTCGAAAAATTTTTTGTTTTGTTACAAAAAAATATTGACTTTTAATCTGTTGTATGTTTTTTGTTTATTTTTATACATTTATATAAATATAGGTAGATACACGTTCCTACGAATAAAACCAGAGAAAAAGTTTCCAACAAAGAAATAAACGATTGTGCGATCTGCGATAAAGAAAATTTAGCGACTGGAAATGAAGAAAAAAATATTTTTTAATGTGTATATTGATCATTTATTCATTTAGAAACGATTATATTTTTATATAATATAAATAATTAATTTATTTATGCTAGCTTTTTTTCTATGCTAAATTTCGCCAATCGTTTCTTTCGCCAATATAGATATTGTTAGTGGTTTATTTTGACAGCTGACTCCTGGTTCCCATTTTTCACTATAAGCTTCTATACTTATTTATATCTATATAGGAAATGATGTTATGTACAATTCATTTATTCATTTTCATTTTTTTATCTTCAATTAAGGTGATATAAAATCTTTCTTGTTATCGAGAATAAGACCACTCATATTTAATTTTAAATGTTCAAAACATTTTTTGATATCAACTAATTGTTTAAACGAATCCTATTTAAAAAAAGTATATTAAAACCGATTAAAAAATTTACAACAAATTAAAAAGTATTAATACGTATCATTTTGGAGGGCAAAACCAGATTAATACAAATTAAAAATCCCCTTTTAATCGGTTTTAAAATACTTTTTTCGGTAGGGAATAGGGCGATATTGCTATATTTTCAAAAAATTGAAAATTATACGGAAAATTAAGTTTTTGCATTCTCTATAATAAGAAGAGTTTGAAATCGCCTTCAATTTTGCGGTACATTATAATTTATAAATTGATTTTGTACATGTTTTTGCACTATAGTACAAGAATATATAAGATTTTAATTTTAGTATGTAAATGTAAATTATGTGTAATAAAAATATTAATCAAACAATTACTTGAGATTACTCAATGACAATCACGATAAATGAATCATCACTTTGATATGTATCTAATTATAAGTACATGATGTTGATTTTTGTTTTATAATTATTATACAAAATTTAATCTGCAATAAAATGTGGAAGGTTAAAATTAAATTGCATAATTGGTTATTATCTGATTAAACAAAGTATACCGTATTTTTTTACTGAATCGAAAAATTTTAAAAAAAATTTTATTTCTTAAAATGAAATAATCTTAATTTGCACAATATAATAAGATTTTTGTTCTATACCCAAAATATTTAATAAATAAATTAAGAAAAGTTTATAGTATTTACGTATATTTCAACTATTTTACGACAGAAAAATATTTCGTTATTTCGCGTGTATTAGTAATTATTATAGATAATATTATCATAATATTACAATAATTAAATTATTATTTGAAATACCGTTAGTTGTTCTATAAGTCGCAAGCCTCACATGAAATTAAATACGCACATCCTAAAACATGATATTATAAATTATATTAATAACCAAAATATTTGAACCTTCCTACCGATGATCTTAGAATTTTTTAACGTATTCTTCGTGCTACAATATAATAATCAATAGTTTATTGATTTTCCCATCAAACCGAGAGTACGTATTTACTCAAAGGTTTACTTTCTTGGGTGCGAGCAACTGTCTTCCTGTTAATTCGTCGATTGTCTACCATTCTACTTTAGATAAAGATAAGTGTCTATAACTCTGCGTAAAAATATGAAGCACTTTTTTATCAATTATATATAGGAACGGCTAATTTCTCGCGTTTATTAAATTTTTGTTGTATTAATGTACACTCGAGAGGCTCACGTCAACACTTCAAGGTTCCGAATTACACATTTTTGCGTCCCTAGATTTGATCGGACTGGAGGTGAATTATAAATAAATGTGTATAACAAATTTTTGGCTTACTTAGCATAAACCTAATGGAAATAAAAATAGTACGTTTGTGTTACATTTCTGGATGTTTCCGTATGTTCGCGTACGATTCTGTACGTTTTTGTGAAGATTCGGACAATTCATACGGAAACGTACGCCCACGTACGAAAATGTACGAAAACGTGCAATCTTATTCAGAAAAGTACAAAAATACAAACATTAAGTAAAAAAATTTTTTTTCACAGATAAAATATTTTGTACCTGAAGGTAACCGATTTTGTAACCCGTCCGGAGTTTATTGACGGAGATCTTCGTTCTGCCTCTTTTAAGATTTTATGCATTCTTGTATATATGAGCTTTTAAGTGCCAAACTTTGAGCTCATGCTCAACTATCTTTTTGCAATTTAACTATTTTTTAAACGATCTTAATATTTACTGGACTGAAGTATCTTTTTCATGTGTCACATTAAATGATTTACTCTTTGAGCTTAATCTTGAACAGATTCTCCTTCGTTCATTATTTTACATATCTGCATCAATAATTATTAACCTACAACAAAAATTTTTACTTTTTCAAAACAGAAATGTCCAAATATTTCATAGCAAGATTTTTATTGGTGATCTTTTATCTTTCAAGGTTAAACTAAAAAAAAGAATAAATCGTTATCTTTTATATACCGTTTAAAAATCTTAAAAATTCAAATTTCACGATTAATTAACTTAAAAATTTCAAAAAATATCATGAGACATTAGAGTTTAACTTTAATAACCCTCTGAACAATTTTTACTAAGTATTTTCAGTGTACAGTGAATTAAATTGCTTTCGACGGGTATAGATATAACACACATGTTATTGCTCCTTTCTGAAACCGAAAAATTACTATAACCGGATATTATTGATATTATAATTTACCAAACACTATTTTTTGAACGCACCCATTAAAATAACATTATAATGAGCGATACATTAGGCACTTCCCAACAAGTTAACTTTATAGATTTTGGTACGCGGAGCCACCTTTGCATATAATTATTAATGAACCTATATATAGTGATATAGATTTTCACAAAATCCATTAACTTGATCAGGATTCACGAAACATTCTGATACTAGTATCGAACGACACAAGTATCTAACACGTGCGCAAATTATGTGTTTTGCGCACATAATATTTGCACCTTTTTCCACTTTGGCGTCAAACTAGGCTCTCATAGGAATGATTCACTTTGTGCACTTGTCTTGCACTATATTAATACACGAGTGAACAAGTGATTTTAATATCACGTACTCGAACAAAGCAAATACGTGAAAAGTGCAGATGATTGAAACAGTTTTCCGACAGTGGTTTGAAAAATATTTTTGATAAGATTGAATCCTTATGAATGAATGCTTATTTATTCATTCGTGCGTTAAACGAATTTTGCGCACGGCATGAGCGACTTTTTCCTTTTTTTTTAAGACTGTTAAATGAGAGTTTAGGTCTTTACATGCATTTTATGCAGGAATTAGCAAGAAAAATTTTAATAATGTAAAGTTTATAATTTAACTTGTAATTATCAAAAAAAAAATTTTGTACGATTTTTATACGTGTTTGTAATATTGTTTTAAAATTTTATAAAATTGTAATAAATAAAAAATTGTTTAAATTCTTTAATTATTTAAATATAGTATAAACTTAAGCAAAAGTAGAACATTCCTTGTTACTAACAATTAACAAACAATATATTTTCCTTGAATGTTTAGTTATAGAAAAATTCAATGAGTAAAGTGGATTCTTATAATTGTTGGTAACAAGGATTTTTCACATTACCTTAATTAAAAAGAAAAATTATAACTTATTAATATATCTTGTTAATTTACATAAATCAAAGTTATATTAAAAACAATGAATAAAAAACATATCCTATATTTTTTTGAAATAATTACTACTAAATAAGTAGGTAATATTCGGTTGGAAAAAACTGCGAGAATCGATTTCACACCTCAATAAAAAGTGTGAATTGGCTATACTACAGTAATTGCAGAAACAAATGATCTACCTAGTCGTATAGTACTTATGTAGTAAGAGTGGAAGTAAATATCAATTTGTATAGTGACTATCGTCCTAAAGTAATTAGCAATTGGGTAAGTATTAATTCACTTCTTTAACAATCAATAAACATACATATAAATAAAGCAAATAAAAAAGTAATAGGTATTACTTGTTAATGACTCCGGTAAGCTAACTATCCACAAGTTATTACCGAAATTTAAGCAAACGACAAACGCGCGCCGCTTTAATACCGCAGCGCGCCGTGTTCGGAATAGGAACCCGCGGCATTCGCATCATCGGCGTCGTTCGCCCATCAGTGTATAAAATATAGGTGATCCGCGCATCTACGCACTATTATACACACACAGCCGTGCTGCAGGTATATACTTCAAGCCTACATCCAGCAAGAGAGCGAGAGAGAGAGAGAGAGGGGGTGAGAGAGAACTGTGAGCCGAGTGCGTGCGCTCAGTTGGTAGAATCCGATTACTCGTAAACGTTTACGATCCGTGCTAATGGCAGCAATGACGAGGTTTGTGATGGCCGTTGCCAGCTTGCGGACGAAGCGCGTTTACGGGAGATTGTCGTTGACAGGAGCCGCGAAAGCGAGCGGAGCCCACCGCGAGGACTAGCTCCCGAGCTCGCCAGCTCGATCCTCTGCCAGCGAAGGGCTAATCGAGCAGCTCCGCCTGATACAGCGCGCTACAATCCAGCAGCGGCTTGGACCTGTGGTCTGCCTGCGCCAGCACGCGCTAGCTCTCCCAGCTGCAGCACGGCAACGAGCTCCAGGATCCTACAGTGCGCGTGTCCTGTGTGTACGTGTGCCTCTCTGTGTACTCAGTGCCGAGCGATCCTCGGGCCTCGCTAGTTCACGCGAAGCTCGAAACTCGGACTGTTGGCTCTCTCTCTCGCTCCGATATATAACAGAGAGAGCGACTCGGCAGTTTATTGTAATATAACGCACTGCTCTCCCCCTAGTGGTGCTCTCTCTCGGCCTTGACGCTTTAATGCCTCGGGCCAGCTGAAACTGCGCTCTGCCCCCGTGTGTGTATACACGTCCGTGCGCGCGCGCCGCCGCCGCCGCCGCAGCCGCACAAGCCGGAGTTTACTTTGCGAACAATCGCCAGGGCCAGAAGCAGCAGCCGCCGATGTCATAGATCAAAGCATCTCCGGGGGGAGAAAGGTTCAAGAGCCGCGGCCGGAGTGCGTCGCGCCGCCTCTTTCTCTCTTTCGCTCTGCTTATATATACCTACACACATATACGTAAAAGTCAGACAGAGAGAGAGAAACGCGCGCTGTGCACTCACACACATGCGAGCGTGCTACAACAGCCCGTTTCAGCGGCGCATCCTGCAGCTGCAACTCGAGCACTCTTCATCTTCGCCGCCACAGCGCTCGGTGAGTCTGCGCCTCCGCCAGCGCTCTTCTTTTGCTCCGCTTTATTTTTCCTATCGCGCTCTATCTCCGATCTGCATGCGTATATTTTTTTCTGCTTTTTTTTCTCTCACTGCTCGGACTTTGTTCGCATTTGTTTACTCCTTGTCAGTTTAGCTCTCTGCTATCCCGTGCCTGTATATCTATATATACAGACACACAGAGGCATAGCTATATATATA